>JAAAKQ030273189.1:0-27609 GCA_010016005.3 Zanna intricata | reverse complement strand
AAATAATTTCAGTCAAAAACTGCTTTTAATCACTCTAAATTTTCTGTTAAAATTTTTTGTTCGAATTACAGAATATTGGAGCAAAAAATTTTTTTATAAAAATTCGAAACCGGTTAAAACCGGTTTTCTAAAATGTCGGTTTTTGTATAAACCCTACTTAAGACTTTATGACTACCAAGTTAAATATAAATGAACATTTCAGAAATGATTCGGTAAATAGTCGATAACATGACAATAATGCTGTAGGTAGTATTTGTTAGCATTTACTTACATTTAATTTTAATTAACATCTTATTTTTTTGTAGAAAAATAAACTGGAAGGAACATAAAAAAGAATACGGTAAACGGATCTGACCGTCAATAGTAGAAATGTGGTAGTTTAATAAAAGAGTGATAATTTAATCAGTTATATTGAAAACTCTATATTCTGGAATTTAAAATTGTTAGATGAGTTATTTTTCAAATGCTGACCAAATTTTTTTTGTGTAAAAGTATGTAGTTATTTATATTAACAATAACAACCAACGATTCTTTAATTAAATTTGGATAACAAAAGATTATTTAATTGGATTATCCTTTTCAAATATTTCAATCCACATATATTTTTATTACTATTATTATTTATATTAAAATAGTACTAAATAAATAAGAGAAAATAAATAGAAAAAGAAGTAGCACGAAATAATCTCAACCGTTAATAATTTAAACAATATAAACTACAAACGTTTCCCGTTATCTCAGACAGACATTTGAAAAATATCTTCTATAAGATATATAGTGAAAGACGTAAAGAAATAACTATACTGAATTGCTCACGAGATATTTCGTGATGTGGTCTTGACTGATGTTTTGCTGTATAGGCTATGTTCTACCTTTTGAAAGGTTCAATGTAATGTACTGCATTGGTTTCAATCAAACATCTGGTACTACTACGCGTTGTGCGTGGTTATAAAAAGAAGCTTTTTTCAACGTTTCATGGGCATTTTAATCTGAATCATTTTATTATATTTAATAATTACGGAACTCCATTTTATGAAAATATTGTTCTATTATGCGGTTTAATATTCGACATAAAAAACTCTACATTAGATAATTATACTCTATTTAAAAATTATTATTCTATTATTTCCCAGTAATGAAAGGTAAAAATTTCGATTAAAAAATAGGAAAAATGATTAATTTCTTTTGTTAAAAACCTTATGAAATGAATGTTTGACTTTCATGCGGCCTAGAGAGAGAGGGAAAGGTCAACAGAAGAAATTACATGTGATCCTGATGTACAATCCAGTAAAAAAATATTAACGACACTCCACGGTGTGTGAATTTACTCTTAAAATATCTACATTATTACTGTCATTCATCATAAATTACTGCTAAAGTAAATAATATATCAACTGGGAAGTGTGCCGATTAAAAATAAGCACTTTTATGATAACAGACCGCTTATCATAATTACCCATCAATTAACCCTCAATGAATAGAAATGATTCTATTCACGATTAATATTTATATAATAGGAACATTATTTAAAACCTTTTAAAATATTTTTTTACACCATCACTCATTTCGTTCGTTTCGTAAATCAAAGGATTTCTCATAAAATATCTAATGTGAAAAAAACCTATTAATAGTTTGCGAACAGTTCATTGCGTCCGTAACCAAGATACAAATATTTTTTTACTAAATAAGAGTTGTTAGATAAATTTGATTTGTTAAAGCAAACGAAGGAAATAAATTCTTACATTTTTATTGATTTCTATGTTTACTAAAAGCCCTAATTTCTATTTGTTCATAAGTGAATAAAATGCACGAATCCATTCTAAATAATTTTGAAAGAAATAAAATTTTTTATGTAAAATTTAAATTCAGCATTGAATATTGAATAACACTAGTAAATTCATTCATTTCTAATTCCTTTAAAAAGAGTGGAAAAATTATCATAGTAAACCAAAAAATATTAACGCTTAAAGGCAAACTTTTTAAAGAAATTAAATTAAGATGAGTATTTAACGTTTCTTTTAAGTTGTTTAATGGTGAGGAAAAATGTTTTTCATCAAATAGATTTTTCACTATTCTAGTTTGTCCATTAAGACGAAAATATAATGCTGTCCCACATAAGCATGCTAAGCTCAGTAGTGAATGCATGCGACGTTTAGTTCTACATTTATTTTCTCTCTTCACCAAAAGGACTTTAGGGTGCAGGGTAAACTTCATGCAAAAAAACCTAAAAGGGTTGTAGTATAAACTTCGCTACTCACAAAGAAATCATTGTCTTCATTAATTAGTTTTTTTTTATAACTTCCAGGAATCTCAGCAACACGAAAAAAAAAATTGACTGCATTGTATTTATAGAATGAGTTCTATACCACTTCTATGACCACTTTTGCCGTGACTGAAATTTTCCGGTATTAAAGTTAATATATTATGAATGTACAGGATTTGGTGAACTTTATTTTTATAAAGAAAAATAGATTGTTTCTTATAAATTTATAATAAAATATAAATATTTTAATATAAATACATATAGTATTTATGTATATATACTCGTATATATAAATATTATATGTATTTATTTCTCGTCTCTAATACAGATCATGAGATAAACATATATGCAAGTACATGTAAAAAAAATAACGTTAAAACAGAACTACGTATGATGGGAATTACTTCAATTTCATGTTAATTTCATACTGTTATATTTAATAACATGTTATCAAAGTAATAATTGATTTATAACTTATTCGCATAACTTATTGGTTTGGTCGCGTAAAATAAGACAAATTTATTCTTTCGAATGAAACTGCAGGGTATTACTTTTATAATTATTCTGTACTAATAAAAGTAAAATATAAACCGTATACAGACCGTGCATCTAAAGTATACACACTTGTCAAAAATAAAGAAAAAATGTGTTAGCAGATAGGAAAATAATTTCTTGTCACTAAACTTCTTTGAAACTTTACGCTGTATGTCAAAGATTGCAAGCACTAATCAAAAAGAGATCTTAATTAGCTCTATTTATATATAAAATTGATTAGTTTAAATGAAATAGAAAGAAAATAAGCTAACAAAAAACTACAAATTGTAAAAGGTCATTTCAATTAACAGGAAATACATAGTTCAAAGAAAAAACTCTCTCGTACCTTTAACCAAAATACTTATGGTAGATAAAACAGTATTTTTCATGAATATAAAACGCTTAAAGGACTTCAGAATAATCAAATCTTAATTTTAATTTATATAAAGATAATTGAATTTAAAGTAATTATCTTTTTATCTTATGGTAAATAAGGTTTAAATCTTTGTGGAGGTGCATTATCATCTTGTTCAGATAATATTTATAAATATTTATTTTCTTTTAAAGACACATAAATAGAAACGCACCTGTAACACAGCCTTTATAAACACAGAAGATGAAAAACATTAAAGTCTAAATCACATAAGATACTGACTGTTGTTCGCGCATCAGGTTCGATTCGAGGATGTCGATTCCTGTCACCGTTGACAATCACTCTGACATCGCTAACTGGTGGAACTGCAACAGTTTTACGCATTAAGAGTACAACAGCGCATCAGACACAGTTTAGTTGCCTCCACAGTTACAATGAGGAAATAAGATTTCAATACCATCCCGAAGCATAAAAAGACTACAGTATATCTATTAAACATACCTAAAATTCTTTTTTTCTGTTCTTTACGTCTACTAAATTAACATTATACGCCAAAAATTCATATACAGAAAAATTTATTTATAAAATTTAAATGTTATTTTTTTTTATGTAACTTTTTTAAGATTATAAATTAATTAGTCTTGACAGACGTGCAAGATGTTTTATAATTTACGATTTCATAATGTTACAAGTTCTACAAAGAATAACGTTATCAATATCGAGTTATGCAACATAATCCTTCTAAACGATTTTAACTATCATTTAACCCGGATTTACAACTATTTTTTGTCATTTTAACAGGATACTTTTAGAATAAAATAGTTTATTTCGGTATAAAAATATAGTAACTCTTTACCAAACGTAATGTTGTTGGATCATATTTATTACCTTCATACAGGTTTTTCTTGTTTCTTATTTGGTCACCGGCAAGATTAGTTATTTTAATTTGTTTTTGAACATATAACTAACGGTTTTTTAAAAATTAACCCCAAAATTTTTTTTTTATGAACCACTTCTTTTACCTGTATTACGTTAAAGATATTGTTTCAAGCAGTTTGCCTAAGATTTACTCACTAAGAAATATAAGTACAGACTCTTATTATAAATAATCAATTGAATAGCACATTCTACACTATTTGTATATTTAGAATATTAATAAGAATTATGAATTATCAGTAATATAATTTCGAATCGATTATCAAGTAAGAGATTCTTTAGCTCTAATTACTGGAGCGTGGGTTCAAGAGAATCCACGCTAAATGATAATATACACAATTAAATAGGGCAGAAAATATTCTAAATAAACAATACCCGGACTACGTCACACAGCATCGGTGTTGCTGTGTTGTTGATAAAAGAACAAAATGGAATAACTACTAAATAAGTTACTCTTTTGTCTCTATCTAATAAAAAGTTAGTGTCTCTGTAGAAAAAAGCTCACACGTGGAATTTAAAAGAACCTGAAGATTTTATATAAATTATTTAACACTGACTGAGATAATCAATAACATCTTTTATATAAAAAGGTTTAAAGTAGGATTTAATTCTAGAACTCCGTCTTTAAAATCTTTTAAACATTTTGATTTTTTAAAAGGTATATTATTTAAATTGTACATTTTACGCATAAATACTAATAAATAATGCTGTACGAAGACTAAAAATGGAACTGCACTTCGACGACGAAATGATGTGAATTACATTCCTGATGTTTAACAAAAGTAAGGAACTGAATATTTTCATATTTTTTAAAATATATTTATATATATTTCGATTTTCCTGGTGGTGTGGTAGTATCATGTTTTTTCATTCGGGAGTCCTGGGTTAGAATACCGGTCAGGCTTGCATTTATCATAACCTATAAATTTCCATTTTCATATTCCCACGTACAAACTTTATTAATTTATCAACCAGAATAAAAAAAACCTGTTGTGGATACAACATGACTTCTTTGTACGCCTAATAATTACATTAAATGAAAGGATTTTTTTAAAATGATAAGTACAAAATATTTTATTTCATTAATAACTTCTGAAATTTTTTGATATTTTCTCTCTTTTATTGTTATTATTAAATTATTCATTATTGAAAATATTTTTTTTTACAACGAGAGGTTAATAACTATTAATAAATCAATATATTTAAAATAAAAAAGTTAAAAAAAAAATGAGATGAAGTCTAATTGGAAGTATCCTTGTAAGATCGAAATATTTCATTAATTAAAATTTTATTTTGCTGTAACTCTAGAACCAATGAAAATAAGTACCACTAATGATATATCTTGAAAATCTCTCAATGTGGGCTTATTACTGCAGTTAAGAAAAAGTTCAAAATCCAAATGTTTGGGGATTTTGGGTTTTTGGACACTTTTGGTTCAGTCGATTGCAATCAAAAGGGGAGGTGCACATCTAGAAGTTACAACAATTCTAAATAAAAAATTTCAACATTCTACAGCTAATCGTTTATAAGTTATGCGAGATACGTACGTACGTACGTACATACATACGAAAAGATGTCACGCCGCGACTAGTCAGAATGGATTCACGAAATCGATATTTTTTGCGATTACAATACTTCCTTGTATGAAAAAGATTAGGAAATTATTAAAGAAAAAAATATAAGTAAATAAAAGACATAACAACTAATTTTATTTATAATATAAAATAAAACATTACAAAAGCAGTCGCCATACGTTAAAATAAATATCTTACAAATTTCCAATGTAGACATGACTATAACATGTATTCAATGAATAATATTTTATTTTTTTGGCCTCATTAAAGTTTTTCTGTTTCAGGTCTGGTGATACCAACTCAAAAAATAAAATTGGATTGTTTGAATGAAATAAAAATAAATTTGACAGCTAGTATTCAATAAATTAAATTTCTTCGTACTCTACTATAACGGAAGAAATTAAAGAGTAAAACCTAGCCGAAAAAACTGTGTTAGGACTTAGTGAATGGGCCTTTTAATAAATAGAGATATATATCAGTAACCCTATCCCTAATTGAGGTATTTATTCTAAAAAAAATCTACAACTTCATTTTTTACACAAACAAGTTTTTTTCTAATACCTTAAGCAGAAAAGACTACTATACTAATACACCTAAGCAGACTCCTACTTAAGCAGAAAATTAGTCTATAAGATAGATTATAATACAAATTTCCGTTTGGTTATAACCCAAAAATAGCTGAAATGATTTTTAGAAATTAAAATTTTTTGAAGCTAGACTAAATAAATTTAAAATAATGAAGGAGGGCTATACATTCACATAGCAAAAAATTCATTTTTGTTCAGTAGTTGCATGTACATCACCAAAAAAAGTTAATATGAAAGAAATTAAAATCTGCGAGAAATCTTGTGATAAACATATTTTTTTGCAGTTAAAAAATATCTCTGACATTCCTTTTACGAAAAGATTATTTTGTTTTTACTCCATCACGAGATATTTCAAAAATAATTTTCAGGAAGAAATTATATAATTTCATTACATTTTTGTTGGAGTAATTTTCTTTAATTTTGGGTATCTATTACATTATAAATAAATATATATTTTTTGTAAGGTTCGTGCTCAGAATGAATATGTTAAAAAATTTTAATGAACAAAGAATAACCTTAATATTAACCCAAAAAAATAATTGTCAAACAGCATATGTATACATATACTTTTATATATATATTTTTTTATATTTTCCACTTCATTAATCATAATTTTATAATTTCTTTTTTAATATTATTTTAGTATAATTTTTAGACATAAAACTGGTATTTTTTTTAGGTGTTTAATGATTTAGTTGTATCTTTAATTTTACTAATTTATTGAATAAATTTCAATAATTTAGTTTACTGAAAAATTTTTAAATCTTTTACTATGTTATGTGTTTCTGTATAACGGTAACATTTCGGAAGAAAAAAGTGTTTGAAAATTACCTGCTAAGATTAATTTACGCAACCTAAATAAAAATTTCCTTTAGAATCAAGTAATTCAAAGATGCGCGTTTCTTATTCTTCATTCCTTATTTACGTTATAAGTTTTACTAATTTATACTATGATTAAAAATTATAAAAGCATAACAACCAGCCTTATAAGCAAAACTTATTTTTCAAGATAATTATGCCATTTTTTCGGTTAAAAACTGGTTAGCTTAAAAACTGAATTTTGGAACTATTTTTATCATTTTTACTTATTTAATATCTTTCTGGTTGATAATCATTTTTTTGTAATAAACAAATTTTTGATAAGGAAACATGATCTTTTTAAAAGATAAAAAATAAAAATAAATTGAGACAATGAGAAAAGAAATTATGTTAATCAAATAATTATTAATTAATGATAATTTGTAGTAAAACAATTTATTAACAGTTTTAGTTAATATTTATTTACTAATAAACTTAATATTTATGAATGAATTATTTATGTTTTGGTAAAATGTTTTTGGGCTTTTTGATTATTTTTTCTTAAAACTTTTTATTTTTTCACTACTACTTACAAATAAATTTTCAACATTAAAAACACAAATAAATTTTTCTACATACCTATGTGTTCAAAAATTTTACTTTCCACGTTAGTATTTTAATAGTGACCTTTACAAAGAAGAAAATCGGAAGAATCAAGAAACAATATATTTCCCCAGTCATTAATTTTAGTATTTTCGTTAGTATCTTCGTGGTAATTTCAACAGGTTACAAAATATTTCCAATTGTTACAGTGGAGCCGTAGTTACGGTCTTTTCAACACACACGTCGCGATTTTGAAAAGTTCAAATATTCCGTAACTAACACATTTAGATCAAACAATTTAGAAAGTACAGCTTATTTTCATCCATTCGTTCAATTGTTGAACTTTCTTCCGATATAGTGAAATAATTTTTCTTTATAAACGTAACGAGTTCCTAACCGTCGTAACAAGTTATAAGAATCCACATCAGCAATTTATACGCCTTTATACCGTCAAAGCGGTCTACTCTAATAGATAAATTAATACATTTTTTTAATTAGATATTGTGTTTTTATTTAATATTTATAAATTATTTATTATAAATGAAAGACACACATGTGTTAATTAAGAAAATACTAAACTTGTAAGAGACTTCATAGTGTCTGTATTAATTCGTAGGATCAAACGCACCATCATGCTCTATTTTTCTCAGAGGAAGAATGGAACCTGAGGCCACATAGTATAGATCTATTTATACAGTTATTTAAAATCCTGAAAAAAAATATTGTTCTTAAAATGATTTTCTGTTAACGGTTATAAGATAAAATTGATATAATTTTTACAAATTATACTTATAAATTCTCGTATTGAACGGGACAATTGTATTATTTCGTAATATAAAATATCGTAGAAACGTTTTCTATGAAATATTTTTAAGAAGAATGCAATTTACAGATATATTTCTTATACATTAATTCTCAAAAAGAATTATAAAAATTTATTTTTCACAATTTTCAAACGCTAAATTTCAAATGGTAGCTTTCATAAAGTTTAGTTTATGGTGATACTGCAATTATACTTTAAAAAAAAAATTTCTTGAACCAAGACCTTAAGATTGGGTTATCAAATAACTCAAAAATTATTCAATCAAATTATGAGGAAATTTAGATATAAATAGAAAAAGCAGGTTTTTAGAATTACAATATTTTAGTATAAATGAACTATACGTCAAGCGTGTTTTTTTTTTTTTTTTTTTTTTTTTTTTTTTTAGGAATAATACTGTTTGACATTAGTACACAGATTGATATTATAAGAAAACAATAATTGTTATTTTTACATTAGAGAATTTTTTTCTTTCTCAAAATCAGTATTTATAGGCACAGGTTAATTTCTACCTCATCCATTACGGCAGAACGACAAAAACAAAAACTACATCAATTATTTTAGTTAGTTAAAATTTTGTGTTGTTTGTCAATGATAGTAATATTTGCTCAAAAATATAAATATGTAAAGAAAATAATCTGTCTGCATTAACGTAATAATAAAATTAATGATTTGTACAAAACTTAAATAAAATACTAACATTCAATTGTTTAAAAAATATCAAGATATTAAATGTTTTAAATATTTGTAAGAAATCTATTTCACTCTCCTTGTCACCGTTCTAAAGTTATATACAGAAAGAAATGAAAAAACGATCACGTTTCACAGTTACATCTACCTACAGGGTATACACAGTTGTAGAGATACAATATTAATGGTTATCTGACACTTACACAACGTGATTCTTTATCTTGAACCTTTAAAAAAATAATACAAAAACGTACTCTCAGTGTAGTTGTATTGTTGTCATCTGTCAAAGAAACAATTCCACTTTTTTTTTTTAAATTGAATAAATTGTATCACGATAGAAAATATAGAGTATAAAATCAAATAATAATAAATAACATAGTTTAAGGCTGGTTTGTATAATCTAATTCAAGTCAGAATTATAAGTTTAATCAGTTTTCTTTCTTAAGTTTGGTCAGTAACTTTGTTTATTCAAAACTTAGTAAACTGGTTTTAAATTAAATAAAGAGACAGATCTAAAACGAAATAAAGCAGATAACATTTCAATAGAAGAAGTTGCTTTATATTCTAATTTAAATACTCCTAAATTATACGTTTATATACATATATATATATTTGTTATCATATGAAGACATATACTTAACTCATCTTAGGACACCTTTCGGTTATAAAAAGGAACCAGTTTCAAATCTAATTAAAAATAAATTTACTTTTAATTGAATATTAGTTTGTTTCGTTTTTTTTTTTTTGTTGAATACGTTGGATTTGGAGATTACTAAAATGATAATTCCTCTTTTTTATTAGCATTCTGGGTTAACTATTTAGTTCAATATTTCTATACATCACATCAATTCAGGAGAACTCGTGGTTGATTCTTCAGAAACCGTTGAACCTGCTCTTGTATAGTTCTTATAGAATCATTGATCAATATTTGTTCTTCTGATCAGAAAAATACCCTAATTCCCGGTAGAATTATATGCGAGATAAGCATTCTACTGAGCTTTCCTCTGAGTAGGTTTTCTCTCATACTGCGATTTCTAGAGGTTGATTCATCATAGACCCACTTTCCTTTCCTTCGTCTTTTTTTCTCATTGTAGATATTTTTATAAATCTGACACCCTTATAAGTCATTTAGAGGATGCCTGAACAGCCAGTCATTCTAAATGTGTCTGATAAGAAAATGTAAACCGGCCCGAAGATTCTGTTTCCAGTCCGTTGATTATACAATAAAGCTACAGTTAAATAATATGAATATGGGTCTCTTACCCTTCCTAGAATAAAAGTACAATAGTTTTTAGACTGGTGGGACTGAATCTGGACAATGTGAAATATTACTCTGCAATTCCTACTACAGACTCTTATAAAGTACATAGAACAGATATAGAGGGTTTTAAAAACTTATATTTTTGTAGAGAATTTACTAATCTCTAAGCAGAATTTTCATTAATAATGAAAAGATTAAAATATATGTTTTATAAGAAAAAATTAAGTCGATAAGAGAGTAAATTTAGCATTTTCTGAAGTTGGAGTTAATCAATCGACAAAAAAAGTTTCTCTTCAACTAATATATTCTCTTTCTTCATTTATGGAATTTCCTAATTTTTAAAAAAAATTCTTTCCAGCGTTTTAATAATTAAATATCATACAAAAAAATTTCATTGGCAAAGAAGCCCTAAATCAATTTTAGATTCGTCGCTTTTGGTAAGGTTTACCAAGGCCAAGATGAAATATAGTTAATAATTAAATTTGGTTTATGGTTAAATCATTTTGAAGTCATGATAGCTGTTAATTGAATAGGTATGAGAATGAATCATATTTTAAATAAAATTTAATTTATTTTATCAAACCTGTTTCAGACTAATGAGGATAAAATATACATCTTGAAATAAAATAAAAATTATCAATTATTTTCTAGTATACCCAGAATACGAAACTACTATTATGAAACTATTTTATGCGTATTCAAATCCGATGTGCAATGATCATGCTGTATACTTATATACTTGTACACAGGAACTATTTCAAATATAATTCGGCTGAAATACATTAATATTTCAATAACTTCTTCTTTATCATAGACTCTTCTAATTTCTAATAAATTTAACTCATGAGCTTCTGTTAGAAAAGTAGCACAAAAATATTTATGAGCTATAAAAACAAATATTCATTTCGAGCTCTATTTGAATTCCAAACGTCATTTTAATTCTACTTATGGTAGAAATAATTATTTACTTAGAAAGAATTATCGTATGGATGTAATAAATTACAATAATTTCCTACTGGATTTTAATTTTTCCTCACAATAAAGTTAAAGATGAATTTCGTGGTAATTTGATTCCTGTGGAATATTATTTTCTGAACATCTCAAATGTTGGTAAACATGAGAACAGATATTTTTCACTACATTAAAATATTTTTACAATGCAGCCAGTAGTGGCACTTTATTTCTTTATTCATTTATATTGTTTTTTTTATGTTGTACACTAATAATTAATTTAATAACAATTCTATATAAGTTTTCTTCAAACTTGTTTAATTAATGTAGTGTTAGTATTATTTATTTATTAATTACAGTTTTTTGAATAGTAAAATGTTTCTTTATGTGATCAATCGTCACATGTGTTAACCTCTGTTAAAGCACATAATAATAAATAATTAAAGTCAGTTGTAAGAAAAAAACATATGTACATCAAGTTGAAATTCTGAGAATGTAAAGTTCTAAAAAAAATAATCTTAGTTTGATAAATAAATGAATCTTATCATTGGACATTCATTAAACAGTTATTAAAACATAACACAAAACTCACGTCAGTAACACACACACACACACAAAAAAAAAAAACAATTATCATTATTGTAGTAATTTAAGCAAGCAAGGACACTGCTAACAAAACTAGCACAATACAAGCGATAAAATGAAAAACTATTAAGTTAATTAATATTCATGGTACACAGAATTTAATTTTATAAATTAATTTAAAAACACATCAGATAAAAACATTAATTTAATTATAAATATATAATTACCAGTTTCCCATTGCAGCTTTGCATGCGCAGTATGGTTACTAGCGTTTCCGTAGAGGTCAATTCTTTTATTTTATGTTTTTTTATTATCAAGTAACAGACATACGAATAGGTGCACCCAGACACACATACAGCTACGGTGGCTGAGTTGATTGATCCACAGCCCCGTATACCTTTGCACCCCTTAAAAAACCGGAATAAAAAAAAACGTAAAATGGTTTTAAAATATTTATCTGAAGAGTATCTAGAAGCCCAAACTACTACTGAATATCTAGTTTAAAGTAATCGGGACTGAAAAAGTTTACAATCATTATTCAACATTTATTTTTTACCTTTCTTTATTCCCTTTCGTAGTCGAATTTTAAGAATTCTATAAATTGGTTTATTGACATGAAGATTACACACACCAAAAAACAGGTTGATTTCTTCATCTGTTACCAAGAATTAAACAAATAACCGGGTTTAAAAAAAAATCAAAAATCCATTTTAACACGTTAATTTCTGAATTTAAAAAAAAATGTAAAAATCAATTTTTTATTTCTTTATTTTATTGGTTATTGGCTCACCTGGCGGAGAGCCAAATACTACGAAGAAATTTTGTTGCCTGAGCACAACTTATAAGTTGTTGGGATAGGCATAAATTCCCAAAATAATATTAATAATCAGGCATACATTCTCAAAATTGATATTAATACCAACTAAATTACTCTTACGAATTAGATCTCTTACGAATTATCTTATCAGATCTTACGAATTATCTTGAAGGGAATTTTGAATTAAAATTCCAAAAAGTGATTCTTACGAAAATGGTTTAAAAGGTTGTTTTTTTTTCGCAATTCTTACATTTAAATTTTTTTAACTAAAATTCATACCATGAGGATATATTAAAAGTGTTTTCCACTAAAAAGAGGAAACTATATCTTTATTTGATATTCCAAAAAGAAGTCTATATAAAGATATAATTTCAAAAACCTTCATGCATCCTCCTCAGTTAATAGATTATGAAAAAATATTTTAAAAAAAAGGATGAAACTACCGTTCCCGGAAGTAAAAAGAAAGTTTGTTGTAAATAAAAAAAAATTATTTTTGTTTTTTGCATCCGGAGCATATATATTAAAATAAATAAATAAATAAATAAAAATTTAACTTTTTAATTATAATACGTTTTCTTATGTTAAGTCTGACCTCAGTGAGTTAATATCAAAATGTCTTTTGTATTTTGATCATGACTGGGGACAGGAATCAAGTGTTGTATAATTTCAATTGAATTCATAACATACAACAGATATTTCAAAGAACGCAGCGAATTAGTCAAGCTAAAGTAAGATAAAAAAAAAGTTTAAAAAAATTGAAATTGAAGTAACATGCTAATCAATATGAATTTAACAATGGGGATCTTTGGTTCAGTTTTTTAAACGAAAAAATAACATGAATTTCAAAAAATCACAAGCAAACTTTATTAAATATTCATAATATCTATATTATCCGAACCGATGCACATCCAAGTCCCCAGGACATCAAGGTAAGAGCTCCATCTATCACATGTGTCATGTGTGTGACAACCTGTGTGACAATCCATGGGGAAAACCAGGCACGTAATTTGATAGCCTTGCTTCAGGAGAAGTTGGACATAGTCTCACTACTTATTTAATTAAAAATATTAATTAAAACTTCTTAAACATGGTATTCGAATTGTATATTAGCTCTTTCATTCATTTTATAAAATTTTAATTAATCATAAAATCAAGACAGATTCCTTTGCTAAGAGGGGACTGCACGGAAGTTCGCTAAAAATGGTCAGAGAAAAAGGAAAAGTTTCACTGCGATTTTATGACAGCCTATTTGTTCAAAAAACCAACAGATATAAAAAAAAGGATTTGGAAAGGAATAAAACAGAATAAGGATTATAAATCAAAAATTAATTTTCTAATAAACAGACTTATCTGGCAAAAGAAAACTACGTCACCACCCAAAATTATCAAATAATAACATATTCCTTAAATTGATATAATTGTCCAGAAAGACTTATCTAATATTGATAAAGGATATTAAAAAAAAAAAGAATATTCTGTAAATTTTTTTGGAAATGTCGTGATGATGTCTATCATGCTTGGCAGTCTTCATAGCCCAAGGGAACTATTTATTTATTTTAACGACAATAAAGAGACAGTATCAACTTCCACTAGGGTATAGCGCTGAGCTGCCGTCACGTGATACTTTTTTGTGTCGAATAATAAAAATAACCAATGAGTGATAAGATCATGGCAGTAACTTTGGCACCCCCAAGAGAGAATTACAAATGACCATGCGAAGTCTTCTTTAAATTGTCTCGAATATACTCATACACACCAGAACAGAAACAGCTAAATTAAGACCTCTACTTATTAATAATCAGAGAATTCAATCTTCTACTCAATTTGTAAAACTATTTACTGATTATTATCAAATAAGCAATATATATATAAAATACCTATAATTTTATATATAATATAAAATATTATGTAGATATTTAAAGTGAAATGCTCAAAAACCGAATTTTTAACTTTGCAGAACAAAATTCTGCAAAGGTATACATTATGATTGTTAGACATTATGATTAATGTCATTGTTTTTTTTTTATTATGATTTAAAGTAGTTGTCATTGTTTGGCGATTAATCGCCCAAAGAATCCTGGATGAGCTGAGATCTGGAAATGACATTTACCAGAATCAATTCTGGTAAATTAAACCAATTAAATCAGTTCGGGTTTAGGCAGGGACGGTTTACCGTACGTAAGTCCCCGTACGTCCCTTCAACATAGGTTGAAGGCTGTTTCAAAAGTAGTTACGTAGGCAGAAGGGGTCAAGCGGGGGACATGGCGAACAAGAAGTTTGCCATTGTTGATCCTGTTGTTGTTGACATAAAGAATGCATTCGGGTCGGTGCGGTGGGGCGCGATTATGGTCGCCTTCTTAAACAAGGGCATCAGCCCATATCTCAGAAACCAAGTTCAGTCCTTCCTACAAGACAGATAGCTGCAAGCGGATACGGAAAACAACAGTATAAATTTTCAAGTTAGTTGTGGTGTTCCTCAGGGTTCCGTTCTCGGCCACCTGTGGAACATTGTGTAGATGGCGTGCTGAACCTGGAGCTTCCGGAGGGGGTCGAGATGGTGGCCTACGCAGATGATCTAGCAGTGTTAGTGGAGGGCAGAAAAGAGGATGAGGTTTAGAGGCGAGGGAATGATGCGCTCAGAATAATCCGGGACTGGAAGGTGACTCAGGGACTTGAACTGACATCAAATAAATGCAAGTTTATCACACTGACAGGACGTCACAGATTAGCTCCTTTAGACCTAAGAATTGGCGGTCACCAGCTGCAGACCTCGTACACAGTTAAATACTTGGCAGTTATCTTGGACCGGGGGCTCCGGTTTTTGGATCATGTTACAGCATGCTGCTGCAACAAGGCAGATAAGAATGCTGACCCCAATAATGTCTTCGCGTGTAGCCTCCAGATCGTGTAAGTGGCGTCTATGTCTGCAGTCGCGTCACTATGTTGTATGCTGCCCCTAAATGGTGTCCTGCGGTGACCAGAAGACGAAACTTGGTGGGGCTCATAAGTGTTCACAGGAGATCTCTTCTGGGGGTAGTTTTGGCTTACCGAACCATCTCCTACGAGGCGGTCTGTGTAATATCTGGCTTATAGACCTGCTAATTGCAGTAAGAGATATCGGGGAAGGAGTAGAGAAGAAGCCAGAGCTCTCGTAGGTAGGAAGTGGAAGGAGAAGTAGGCCACAGGCAATAAAGTAGCCTGGACCAAATGATTAATTAATGATCTAGATGCCTGGTGCAATCGATCGCATGGTGATGTTAACTATCATATCACATAGATGCTATGTGGACATGGTGAATTCGAGAACTATTTGCATCGGTCTGGAAAGCGAGACTCTTCCACCAGCAAGATAGTGCCGAATACACACTGTTTGTTTGCCATGAGTGGGACGAAGAACGAAGAAGAGCTAACTTTGTTGGGTTTCCAGCAGAAAATTTGATTGGCTTCTTACTGAAATCTAGAAGAAATTGGCTTTTGTTTGATCGCTTTGCCACGACAGTATTACGAACTAAGGCGAGTGAATGCCGGAAAGGACGAAAAACGAAGAAGAGCTAACTTTGTTGGGTTTCCAGCAGAAAATTTGATTGGCTTCTTACTGAAATCTAGAAGAAATTGGCTTTTGTTTGATCGCTTTGCCACGACAGTATTACGAACTAAGGCGAGTGAATGCCGGAAAGGACGAAAAACGAAGAAGAGCTAACTTTGTTGGGTTTCCAGCAGAAAATTTGATTGGCTTCTTACTGCAATCTAGAAGAAATTGGCTTTTGTTTGATCGTTTCGCCACGACAGTATTACGAAATAAGGCGCGTGAATGCCGGAAAGGAGGCTATCAGTAAAAAAAAAAAAAAAACAGATAAAAGACCCGAACCGATGGGAGGCGCTCATTTTCGTATAGACGTTCCCCATTTGAATGGGCAGCGGGGTTTATTAAAAAGATAATAGACCGAGACCCAGCCTCAGGGGGCGGATGTTCAGGAGGTCGGATCCGGCATTGCCGGATCCGACCTCTTCGTCTCGGGGGTTAGAGGCAAATGGCATATTAAGATCCAGACCCGGTGGGGCCGAGCTGCCTTGCAGGTGTGCAGTGAGGCCCCATTAGAGGCAGAGACACTCCCCTTGATTAAGCAATACTTAATTGTAGGTCCGACCTATGGGAGGAAGAGAAAAAAAAGAAGAAAAAGACATTATGATTATATAGTAAATTAACTGAATTAAAAATGAAATGCAAAAGCAAAACATAAAAAGTAGATAAAAAGGAAAACAAAACAATATTATTAAATAAATTAACTTTCATGAAGTAACATGCTTTTAGTAGTGGTTTGTAATTTTTAGTTTTTTTTTTTTAATAATCTAATATTTTTACAATATATAATGAATTTTTATTCGATTGAATTTCTCATCAAGTTATTTTTCTTTTTCAGTGAAACATAAAATTAAAAAAAATAGGTAATCATTTTTGTCAAACAAAAGAGCTGCAAATTTAATGAATAATTTCCTTTCAGATTTAATTTAACATTTTATTGTTAGGGCAGAAATTCAAAATAACTTGCAAACATAGAATCAAAAAATTATTTCACAGAATTATTTTCAATAAAATTTAACTCATCTGTATTCTAGAATGATATATAAAATTAATATATAAATTAATTTAAACCTTATACCAAGATTGTAGTGGGTTAATTTTTAATATACGGTCATTTATCGTTATAAAATTAATGAAATCGTGACTAATATGAACGGAATGATCTATAAGCGGAAAGGAATACATTATAATTGTATTAGATAAACTAATGTTTCCTGACAAACAATATCAAATACCAGTTCTTGTCAGCAACAAATATTCAATAATTTATTTCCCTGCTTAAAGTGTTGTTTTTTGAGTTACAAATTTTTAAAACAAAAAATTATCAAGATTAATAGTGATACATTTTTTAAGAGTAACAGCATCTTTGCCACACCAGTATGCAATAGATAATAAAAAAACATAGCTTTAGAATCGTATAACAGAGTTATAATCTTTTCGTGAGTGTCTAAATTAATAGGCCTAACATTAGCCGGCCTCCGTGGCGCGAGTGGTAGCGTCTCGGCCTTTAATTCCGGAGGTCCCGGGTTCGAATCCCGGTCAGGCATGGCATTTTTCACACACGCTACAATTCATTCATATACTTAACTGTGGTTCCGAGGTTAAACACAAAAAAAAAAAAAAAAAAAAAAAAAAAAAAAAGGCCTAACATTAACCTAATTAAAAATTTCAAAAAGTAATAAAAAATAAAGGAACTATAAATAAATCTCGGTGAAATTAAACCTAGCATATGTCAAAAGATATAATTATTTAATTACATCTAATATTATTTAATTACATGTAATTTTGAAACTGTGAGTATTAAAAATAAATGATTGAAATATGTTAAAATAATAAACACTAATGTAATAAGGTTACCTGCGTATTGCAGATATGTATTCTTTTATACATTCCTAAACAATGACCTCCAGCCACTTTTCTCTTATGCCGTCCTTCGACCCTGAAAAAATAAATATATTTAATATAATTTAAAACATGTGCAAAACATAATCTAACAGAAATTACAAAAACCTCCTATCTTAAAGGATAACTAACTGTAACCTGGATTTTCCGTATTCTTTATTTAAAAAAAAAACAACAGGAAACGCCCAAGATTGATGAAAACGAGCTAAAAGTAGATGAACTGTAGATGAAACATCCGTTTGCTAATGAAAGCAGGAAGACCAAAGTTTTCAGTGTAGACACTAATATTCCTATGACTAATTAAAAACCATATTTATTTCTCTCTGAGATGGGTTGGTTAAAATCTAAGTACATGTAAAGATATACAGATTACGAAATCTCCCTTGAAAATTGTAGGAGGTTAAAACTTCAATTTAGTTTCTGTTCCAAATTTTGAATACATTTCTCTACATTAATTATATTGAAAAAAAAAATTTAACTGTATCGAAAAATACGAAACGTGTATTGAATTTTTTACTATTATCAAACATACCTTTATAATGTATTTATTATTATCATCTTTTATATATATATATGTAGGTTATTATTGTTATACATGTGTATATGCGTTAGTAAGTGTTTATGGTAATAAACAACTGCATACGTTACAAGTAGCAGTTTTTATTATTTTGTTAAATAAAGTAAGATCTGTTAAAACAAAACTCAAATTTGTCAGTTATTTTACGTAGGTTTTAATTTTCTATTGCATTCAATGAACAGATGGAACATTCATTGAGTTATTTCAACTGCTGAGCACGTTGCGGTGTTGGCAGTAATCCAAGTCATTCATTTGGGTAAAGAAAGTGTAAAGAAAGCATTTATTTAATTTTTATTAAAGTTTATGTATATATTGAGCTATTTAACCGAATAAAATGGTTTGCTTAAAGCTACAATAGTAAATATTATTATAGCGAGTGGTACAACATTCATCTGTCTAGCTTAAATTTACTAACAGATATAAATTGCAGTCATTATTCACTATTAAGTTGAGGAGAAGATTTATATTTAAATATATATATATATATGTTATATAAAACAATTCTCCTAATGTAAATTGCGAAAAACAATCACAATGTAAATGATCACTACATATCTAGTTTAAAAAAAATTCATAATTATTAACAGCACATGCCGTTATTTCACAGAATCCAATATTAATTTATTAATAAAAAGTTACATACTATTAGGATTTTAATTTTTTTTTTAAATATTTAAAAATTTCTATTTTATTATTTTTATAATGATTTTGTTATATATAAAAATATACATAAAAAAAGTTATTTTTAATACAATAAATATGCGGAAATTAAAAAGAAATTTTGTCATTCCATTATGGCATACGATAAGTAATCACATATCTAATTAATAACATATAGGGAAAAGATCTAATTAATCACATATAGGGTAAGAGTCCGAATTCCAAGCTCAGTTTTCATTATAAAAATTGGTAAAAAGAATCCAGGCAAACCAAAACAAATATTTTTATTTTTTAAACGAAAATTGATAATAATAATGAAATTCATGATAGATTTGTACATTTTTTTTAGCAAAGAAAGAAATAAAAAATAAATTTCATAACATGAAAAAACATAGGTTGTCATACGGTCATAATAATCTATAGACCTAAGTAAATGCACAGTTATTACAGAGAAAAAATGAGTTGAAATTATGCTGGAAATTATATTAGGTTAAATATTAAGTTCTTAACGGGTTATAAATCCAACATGAGTTCAATTTCTTAATAGTAATTTTACTTTAGAAAGATAAAGTGTAAAACCAGACATTTCTGTGATCATACGAAAAACAGAAATTCATTAATTATTTTTTCAAAGGAACAAATTTCTAGTTTTGTCAAAAAGAGCAACAAAGAGATTAGATATGAAAATAAGTTTTAAAAATTTAACAATTCAAAGTACTTTCATTATGAATAAACGTACATTTTTAAATATACACACATATATATTTTTAAAATTATAAAAATACTAATAATTATAAATAGCACATATAATACATTAATGTATTCTTTTTAAATTAGATACAATTTCTTTGCTTTAGGAAAAATTATATATAATATGCAGATCTGTAGTTGGAGAACCTATTTCAACTGATTTTTAAAGGGAGTAAAACACTAAATATCGATTCTCAGAAATAAATATACTGGAGAGAATCAATTAGTGATTATTCATAATCACAAAAAACTTTACTTAATAGTTCTTTTGCAGTACTTTGTTACAAAAATCAGTCCTTATTTTGTTCTCAAACATAAAATTCGATTTTGATGTGAAAAGAACTGCGACAGAGAAAGTCAGACTTTTGTTTTCTTAACACAAAAAAAAGAAGGAATTTCTATTTCCTATTACTATAATATCTCTTCAGCAGAGAGTGTGTTCCAGGAATTGAAGTTAAAGATTTATAAATACCATCCGATCATTAAGTAAATCCTGAGACTGAAATTTCATTAAGTAAAACTATGACTACACTTCATTTACATTTGTACCATCCTCATTCATCCTCTGAAACACCTACTTTATAGTTGTTCCAGACGCTAACCAGAAAAAAAGAAAAAAAAAGTAAAAAAAGGTTTTCTCTTTATCTTATGATCCCTCATAAAGTTTTCAAATAAATTATTTAATTAAAATCTAAAATGGTTTATTTAAATCACTACTTAAATGGTAACTATTTCCCAAGTTATAAACTGATTTATTTAGTATTATGTAAAGGGGCGATTTGTAGAACATATTCAATACTTAAAAAAAAATAATTATCTTTATCAAGAATTGAATAAAAATAATTACTGAATATGTTGTTAACTAGTTTAGTCTAGTGAACCAATTTATTTAGTTAAATAATTTTTAATCTAAAATTATTATTTTTTATGAAAAAAGAAATTTAGAATATATGTTTTTTTTTTCTGTAACTACTTTATAATTTATATATACTGCGGTGAATTTAGATTAAGTTTAAAATAATATAGAAGTATTCTCAAAAATTCTATATTTTGTTTTTGCCTCAACCAGATGAAAAATAAGTTAAATAATATTTTATTTTTTGTAAAAATAAATATTGAACAAGTACGCATTAACCACAAAAAATGTTTGAAACATTTTTCATACTCACCGCAGAAAAATCAAAAAAAGTTACAAAAAATTATCTTGATATATATATATATATATATATATCTAAGAGAATTCCAATACCTATTAGGTTTGTATGCGAAGGAAAACCAATTACAGTATGTAAAATTCTTTTATCGGATGCCCTGACTATCAGACATCACATCAACAGACTATAACACCGAACTACATAAAATCGCATAGTATAAAAAAAGGCGGGTTTCAAATATTACCTGTATAGATTTTTTTATATGATACACTAAACTACGCTGTAGCTATACACATAAAATTAAACTACAGTTTTTAGGGTAGCATTTACATTTACAAAAGAAAATTAAATTCATAGTATAGTATTACGATTAAATTCACAATATCCATTAGTAATATTACCCACTTAATCCATAAAAAGCTTTTCGTTTTCATAATGGTTACCGATCACCGATCTTATATTGCTAATATTTAAGTCACAAGTGGATTAACCGTAATAGCACTATTATTATGGACTGAAACTTAAATATTCATGAGGTCATGGTCAAATTGTTTTGAAAAACAGGTACAGATATGCAATATGTTACATAAATAAAAGATGGTATTTTTAATAATAATTTAATTAGAATTGTATTTAACTATTTTTTCTAGATTCGTAAATTATTTTAAATAAAATAAATAAATACACAGATAAATAAACAAAAAGTATCATACCGAACGGTACTTTACGCACTATTAAGCAATACAAAATAATCTGAACGGTAAATGACGTCATGCCAATGTTAAATGAGAAAGAGGTGTCACTTTTTCATTATTAACTAATACATACTGACAAGAATGAAAAAAAAAAAAGAAAAGATAATAAAAGGAATTCTAATGATTACAATTTTGCTGATGTTGATATTGACATATTATATATTACTGACATTTCAAAATTTATTGTTAGTCAATAATATACTTCCGAAATAAAAAAAGACATCTAAAATACGAAAATAACGTCGAACTTTCGCTTAAATAATATGCGGTTTAAAAAGAAGTAAAGCATATTGTTTATGGTGATATACGGATCTACTGGGGTGGTCAGTTTGTGATTTATGATAGACAGCTTGCTGTCTGTCAGTATGAAATTCGACTTGCAATAGTAAAACCTGATTCATAGCCTATTTTCAATTTACTGAATGATTAAAACATTTCCTTTAAAATACATTAACGTAAATTTTTTATGATGTGCTTTTACAACAAACACTTATTACTTTAGTATTCGAAATGTATTAATTGTTACTAATTTTCTCATTACTGTACTCTATACGTAAACGAAGATAAGTCCTATTGTATAAATAAATAGCATATTTCTAAAAATAATTGTAATGTTTAATTCTGAAAAAGATTAAGCGTCAAATTTTTATTTTCTATTAGAAGACTAATGTACTATATTTTGTGTTAGATTAATAAACGACTACGTTAAAAGTTTTGGAATGGCGTCAATATAAAATATGGTAATTTATAAATAAAATAATCGAAAGAATTTTTTGTAAGTTTACTTTTTTCTAGCTTTACATTAAGATTAAATGAGTACGAATATGTCAATTTCACTTAATGCCATTAAATCTTATCCAGATATTTAATAAGATAAAGCTATAAAAATGAAAAAAATTCGTCGTTTACAATCCTTAAATTACAAAAAATCTGATTTGACATCACGTGACTTCCCCGTACGCCTATAATTACATATACACATTTTTTCCAGCTCTTCATTTAAATTTATTTCATTTGAAAGCCAGATACGATCCTCCAATTCTTTAATAAAGTGGACAGTTACACGATTGCAATTGTGGTGGATATCACATTGCATCACATTTTTTTGTGATGCAATGTGGTGTCCGAATCAGCATTTTATATTAGTTTATTTATTGATTGTTGATTTTGCTGAAGTAATTATGAGTAGTGAGGACGTGTCGGATCCGTAACCTTACACACATCGGTTAGAAACCGATGATATATAAGTATTAAAATAAATATCTTATATCTATTTATCTATATCTATTATAATTAAAATATATATTAATCTATTTTAATTTATATGTATTTAAATGTGTTAATTTATATCTATTATATATTATTAATATCTATTTAAATTAATCTATTATAATTTAATTGAATTTAATTAGATCTATTTTAATTTAAATATGTCGATTTAAAAATAATTATTAACTTCAGTAAACATTTTTTAACTAAAATAAGCAAATAAAATTTTATTTCACTAATAACTTCTGATTCTTTTCACATGTATTTTTTTATTATAATTGAATTATTATTTAAATCACGGGTAATAATTATTAATAAATCAACATATCTAAATTTAAAAAAAAAGTTAAAAAAAGGGATGAATACTGATCCGAACCGTAGTACCTTCCCTTGTAAGATCAAAATATTTCATTAATTAAAGTATATTTGGCAACGAAAATTATTTTTAGGAACCAATGAAAATAAGTACCAATTATTATAACACATCGTTAAAAAGCTGTCAATGAGGGCTATTATTGTAGTAAAGAAAAGTCCAAAATCCAAATTTTTGGAGATTTTGGGCTTTTTTTGGACCCTTTTGGATCAATTAATTGCAATCAAAAGAGGAGGTGGCCAACTAGATGTTACAACAGTCCTAAATCCAAATTTCAACATCCTACCGGTTAATCGTTTTTTAGTTGTATGCGAGATGCATACGTACGTATGGATGTCATGCCGAAACTAATAAAAACGGATTCAGGGATGGTAAAAATGGATATTTCTGGTTGAAATCTGTAAACCAAAATTTTCGCAAAATTTCGTACAAGGAAAAAATATTGTTCCTTCCTTTATTTCGTACAATGAAGTAAAAATTGAAAGAGAATACATAGATCCGGTCATAATTACTTTTTTTGTGTGTTTTATTTAAAGAAATTTAGTTATATAATTTTTAACATTCTTATTAAACAATCTGAATATGTATTTGTGGTCATATTGATATGACTCTTTATCAACGGATAGCCAGCTTATCCTTAGCAATATGCAGAAAAGATACTGTAGACTTGCTCCTTTAATAAATCCCAAAGAAAAAACTCAGTGAAGTCGGGACTCCTGGCTAGCCATTCATACAGGCCATGACGACCATCCATCTTCTGGAAAACTGGCCGATTATGAACTACAGTAGCAAAAATGTGGAGTGGCGCCAACTTGCATGAGAATCAAATCTTCCACATTATCTCAAACACTGATTACTGGCCAGATTTCATATTGCAGCACAGCAAGACACCTTTCAGATTTCATGGTATCGCGAAGAATGAATAGACTTACAATCCTTTCCGAAGTAATCCCACGGGACACCGTTACTCTGAGGCGATTCTGCACTTTTTCAGCGATAACGAAAGGATTTTTTTCGGTCAAATAGCGGCAGTTGTAACTGTTCGCAAAGCCACCGATGTGAAATACCGCTTCATCACTCCAATTTTAAAGAGATTTGACTAATCTTAATAACAAGCTATCACATTCTTTTCAAACTCCACTCTGTTGCAGTCTTCAGATTAAATTTACAGATTACATTTCGTACATTAAAGATCACACAAAACTTTTGAGACAAAAATTATCATAAATAAATAATCTGTACGTATTTTAAAATAGTTACTTTTCAATCCCCCAGGAATAAATTTCAATACTATTACAAATTAAATGGCTGGGTCAGCTGATATTATTTTCTTTAAGAATCAAAATATTTAATTTAAAAATTTGGTTAATGTTTTCAGTGTTAAATTACCTAATACAATACATTTTTGTATTGCGTTTTGTGAATTGAAAAGCAAACCATTCTACAAAAATTTTAAAAATGGCTCCACTCTACAGCTTGTTACTGCGCTAACCTTAATTGATATCCGATTATATTTTGCTGTTCCATATTTAATAGAATACATACCGATTCAATTATTCGCCTTTTCATTGCATAAACTCAAAACAAAGGCGTTTAACGAAAAATGATTTTCGCGTAAAATTGTAAATAAAAATCATGTATCACATGTCAACCTTCCTATTTAGAAAAAAAAGTTTGATTCAATATGATGGATTCAAGATGACGGAAAAAAAAATTTAAACACACCATGAAGTAGCAATTTTGTAATTGTGTACATTCGCCATGCTTCCTTCCTAGTATCTCGCAGTTTTGAAATATGAATATGAAACCGTTTCATATTCCTTACAGGGAAATTAAACATCCTTACTTGATGAGCAATCTAAATTTAAATTACGTTGAAAATTAATTTTTTTTTTTTTAATCAAATTTCGAAATCGGTATATCAATTTGCACTCATTATGATACATGTCATTACTTATATTTTATATATTACTGTGTGATTTAGAACAGATTATAATTATCGGCTACAAAGATATAAAAAAATCAGTAAGAAATTAGGAAAGTAAAAAAAAGAATACTTACTTCGTAACTTAATACCAAAATCAATATCCTATTACAATACGTAATTATTATATTTTCAAGTACTATATTTATTTATATACATTGTAACACTCGTATTCATTATAATGGTCTATTTAGACTTTGTAAGTGTCATTTGCTAAGGTTGACCACCGCCCTTAAAACGACGTCGCGTCGCTGCTGCAAATGTCAGCTAACAACCCATTCGTGAAATGTCAAAAAACAAAGCGAACGTATATTCATTTCAGCTAGTACTTTTTTTAGTCGACAGACTAAAAACCTATTCATCAATTTCTAAAAAAAAAAAAAAAAAAAAAAAAACAATTTCATTCAGTTTAAAAAAACATTTTTACATGTTTACTTGATGAAGATAAATAGTAAACATGTAATGACAGAAAATACACATACAGTGACTAAATGGAAGTAATTAACGAGAAATTTTTATAAAATTAATATATATTGAAATGTAATACGAGTATAACATTTTTTATATTTCAGATAATCAATAAAATCTCGTTCTAATTAAATTTATGAAACGGAATGTAAAATAACTTAAAATTAGTCTGAAAATATAATAAATTAAAACGCAACTAACTAAAAGCTAAATATTTATTCTTAAAGAAGAATTTTAACAAGGATATGATATCTTGAAAACCTAAGATAAATCTTCCTAAGAAATGAATGTAAACTAATAACTTAAAAATAAATAAATATATTTTATAGTAAATATTTTATTTAAATAAATAAAAAAAAAAAAAAAACAATTTCATAATGAAACTATGTTTATCCCTTGAATTTACCTTGATAATAATATTATAACAACTATTTATTTCGATTTCGACTGCTTATAAAAACAAGGAGTTGCTTCTTAAATGAAACTTTTAACAGATTAATCCGACTACATATTACGTTATTAGTCAGTAATTAATAAATGACAAAATAAGTAAATAAAAGCAATAAAAAACAAACAATATATTTGGTCAAATCTCAGGACATATTTTTCAACAAGTACGTTTATATGGTTTTTTTTTCAGACTTGCACTTTAATCATCCATTAAGAAAAGAATTTTATAACATTACGATGAATATTCATCATAATTCGAATGCAAAGAGAGTAATAAAAAATTCAGCCGTCGATGATTCTGAATTATTGTTGTTTTTTATACTGGTACAACCAGATATAAAAATTGTGGAATTAATTTTACGTGGATGTACATGTTTAAAAAAACAAAAAAAAAAAAAAGAAGTAATCTACATTCATCGTTGGAGAAATTGATTTTTGCAAATATTATTTTCAATAATAACATATTACATAAAACTGGTAGCAACATAGAAATAATAAAAACTAACTCGTGTAGAAAATATGAATTACAGTGAAGTAAAAATGATTATAACCTACGTATGCAACATGAATGAACAAAACAGTATTTTATGCACACAAAGAATTTATCTCTACAATTTAATTTTTTTTTTTTTTTTAATTTGCAAACTTTTCCTTTACCAGATATTGACATTACCACGTTAATATAATTTAAATAAAAAATATTAAAACAAGTTCTAAGATAATAAATAGATGTGATTTAAAGCCCATATTTATTTAAATACAAACACATGTGATAATGTTAAGATATACAGGGGTGTTCCATATAAAACGCAACCCAACCTTATATTGGTAGGTATTGAAATAATAAAAAGGCACGTGTAAATGTAAATGTAATTTTTATTATTACCATCCA
>JAAAKQ030273178.1:0-10576 GCA_010016005.3 Zanna intricata | reverse complement strand
TTCTTTTGCTAATTTGCACTTCCTGTTTATGGTATTTCTTAACTGTCGATAGTTCTGTTTACCTTCTTCATCACTAGTATTCTTATACTTTCTACGTTCATCCATCAGCTGAAATATATCCTCTGATATCCAGATATATTTATAATAAACTAAATTCATAAGTTTAATAAACAAATTTTTTTCTTAAAAAAAAAATAAAATATTTCAGTATTTTTTTTTATAATAATAGCAATTTAGAGAATTATATTTTGCTTTGCTAATTCTTTTAGTGTTTATTTGTATCATTTGTACAATATTTTTTTTTTTTTTTTTTTTTTTTTACAAATATATAAAAATGTTTAACCTTAAATATACACGTAATGTAAATAAATTATACATTAACAGTTCAAATTACTGATGTTCTTCTACACTCCAACGAATAGGTTCTAATGTAATCTAATCCAACACTACTTTAAAAGAACTCAAGAGATAATCTTTACCATTTTCTGACACGAATGGTCACAACTCTTAAAAAAAAAAAGAAGAAGAGTTGTGACCTCTTCACTCTTTCAGATAATCCACTTCTCAACTATCTGAATATACAGATAGTAGTGAAATTCAAATGGATAAAGAATGAAATGAAATTTATCAAATTTTAATTACTGTCCTCTAATAAAATTTTACAACAGAGAAAGCAAAATAATTAACCATTTTATAAAAAAATGAGGAAAATTTTAATTCATGTTTTGTCAATCTGGCAACAGTGGTCATAAAAGCATGATTGCTATGTACTGAATTCTTAATTATTTTTAGCTGTACATAATTAAGAGTAAACAACACAGTAAAACAAGTTAACCAAAGCAATGAATAAAACGTAATTATTATAGCAGAAAGATCAATAAAAAATAAAATCAGATACAATAAATAAATTTTAAAAACATAGATACATGTAAAGACATAAGACAACTAGGAAACCTGTTCCATTCAAATTTTTCATTTGTTAATTATTTATGAATATATGAACTAATAATAATAAGTACAAAAGAAAATAATACATAGGAATTCATTAGTCACGCAAAAAAAGGTACAAATAATATTAAACATAAAAATTGGACAATGACCTAGTTAAATAAACAAACTACTAAAAACAAATGGACACGACAAGAAATATAATAGTACACCCACATTAATGTTGTCTTTGACTTAAAAGGCTGATTACACAATAATATACCTACACAACACTACAAAATACAACTTGAAGATAGACTTAAAATTAACCTCTTTATGACAGTAATAAAATTAACTTTTCAAAACAGAAAAATAATTTTAAATAAAAAGAAAAAACAAGTTAATTTCTCTTTTTTTTAATATGGAAAAAAATAATATAATATAGTACTTTAAATAAATTCAGCCCATTTTGTTAAGACAATTTCTATTAGACAAAGATCAAATTTGATGCTTATTTTTTAGAATCATTTCAAAATATTTAAAGATTATTAGTACAGCCATATCTATTTCCAATACAGTTTTATCACAGATAAAAGCACATTTAAAAGATCTAATAAAAAAGTATAAATTTCCTAGTAATAGTTTATACGGTTTTTAGTTATAAATTATTAACTTTTAAGAAAGAGAAAAAAATTATTGATTGATTGAAAAAAAAAAAAAATTGATTTTATACAATTTAAAGTTTAAGTTATAATTCACTGTTTACAGAAATCATCTGGTGTTGCGATCTAGACAACATAATTATTTTATCAATTTAATACTAAAAATAATAAATTAGATTAAACATTATTTAGTAATTATTTTTTAAATAAATAAATTCTATATGTATATGTCTTTGTGTGATACACTACAGTACTCAAGTTTTAAGTAAGAACTAGCTGATATACTGCCAAACTACATTTTCGGTAAGTTACTTTATCACACAAAAGAACTTTTAGTTACTTAATTCGAAATTGGATTAAATTATTTTTTTTTACAATGACAATGGATGATTTTATAAATAATACCAATTACACAAATAATGTAGATATTTAATTAAATAATGTAAAATTTTCTATATTAAGAAATACGTACACAAATACTTTTCATATACTGTCAAAATCTCAAATTAATTCTGCATAAATTTCAAACATAAATAAATACATGTTTTATAATTATTTTATCTAATTACATAAATTTACTTTAATATGGTATATGGAAATTAATTATATTATCTGAACAACAACTGGTTTATTTAGTTACCAGTTATCTATTACTTAAGAATGCAAAGTCAAAATTCACCAAATATTTCAGACAAAAATTTGTTCACATTTTATTTTGTTTTAAATATTCTTTCTAAAATTTCGGTACTAAAATGAATTCCCATCAATAAAAAAGTTGTTTCTGTAAGGTGGGGAAAGGAATCCTAACACTTAACAATTAACCACACTTCTCAGGAGTGGTTGATCTGAGATTGTACACGACTACATTTCATTCACATTCATATATATCATCCTCATTCATCCTCTGAAGTAATACCTTACGGTAGTTCCGGAGGCTAAACAGAAAACAAGAGAGGGAAAGGAATCCTGTAATTGAAATTTAAAATAAATTTCTAAGAAATTCGCTTAAAATATAAATATTCTTTAATTTTCGTTACTTGGAATCTTTCTTAAAGAAGCATCCTTAGCTTGTAAATCATGAAAATGATATTTGCAAAAGAGTAGAATATCCCAATCCCAGAGTTTGAAATAAAAAAAGAAAACTTCAAAGTAAAGATGTTTTATATTTATGAATATCAATGACCATTATACTACAGGATATAACAAGAGCAATATTCATATTGAACAATGTACTTTAAATATTTCAAAAGACTTCATCATAAATGGCGATTTAAAACAATTACTTATATTATTTCTGTTAAAAAAAATTACTAAGCTGATGCTAGTCATTTTAAATCAGATATATCTGTCTAGTGTTAGCAGACGCATGATAAATTTAACAAAAATCAAGTTTATCATTGCATGGACATTAATGAGGGAAGATAAAAATTATTACAGCCATTGTTAAACTGACTTTTGAGAAATTCTATCAACTAGGTGAATTAATATTTCACTTACATAACCCAAGTATTTGGGATCTCCCCAAATATCCCATATTTGGAATTTACTCCCAATAGTAAAGACAAATTCTACTTTAACTACCATAAACATGCTGACTTCATTTGGCATACTATACCAATAACTTTGGTTTTCAAAAGCAAGTACAGTAGAATTAAAAAAATTTATCCACACCTTTTTCCAAAATTATTTTTTTTTTTGTGATAAAAATCAGTAACAATTTTCGCTAAATATAAAACTCACTAAAAAAAATTTATAATAATTAAATAAATGAAGTGGTATTACAAATTTCTGTAATATTACATCAGAGGATATTAACGAGGGAATAAATTTCTGGTTAGATTAAAATTAATTATCAATGAAATGAATGTGCAAATAGCTAAAATATTCAAGTTTTTTTAGGAAGTAAAATGATAAACTGCATTACTTCCATTTAACATTATCACGACGCAGAGAGTTCAGCCTCAGAACTGAATGGTATATAGCAAAAATAAAATACAATGACTGAAGGCATATTTTTAATAAACGCAGTCAAAAATTAGCAAAGTTAAATAAACTGGAAATAATTACATTATAGCTCTTTGAAATAATTAGTAGTTGTTGAGATGGCAATTAATTACACTGGAAATTCATTTTTTTTTTGGAGAGGGATTAAAGAACAAAACAACTTCAATCAGGAAGTGAATTTTATTGCCCAAAGTGACAAGAACTGTTGATCTAAAAAAATTTAATGGAAAAGTAAAATATTTTATATTTTCAAACCTCTGATACTTTGGCATTTACAACTGTCAAATTTAATACATATTACACAAATGTTTAACAAACTACAAACTGAAAATTTATAAATTATATTAGAACTATTAAAAAAAAAAATAAATGTTTGGTACAAAGATTAAACCAACCAAATCGAATTATCCCATACAGCATTCAGAAAATTTTATAAACAATTAAAACACTTTTAAACAAAAGAATGATGGACTGTAAAAATAGAACCTCCCACCACCGAAAACTGTTACTGAACTCAAACAAAAAAAATTATTAGTATTAACATCGGTCATATTTAACAGATTAAAATGAGAATTGACGAATTACCCTAACTTTAAATAATGAACATCAATAAAAATTAGATTTACAATCATTTAACTTATCCCTAGTTACCTCATCTTTAATACATTATATATATGTACATAAATGTATATTTTCTATATATACACAAATAAAATTTATTGTTATAAATTTCAAATCTGTATAGTTTATACAATTATGGAAAATAAATATAAACGTATATTCTTTAAATTGATAAACCAATCACTACACAACTTCTGTGATTAATATATTTTTCTCATAAACTCAATGAGCTATACTCATACCAATCTGTTGCTATAATTCAATATTAGCTATCTTAAGAGAGCAAGGAGGGAGAAAAGAGAAAGTGGAGAAATAAGGAGACGGAGAAAGTAAAAAAGATTAAAAAAATAGGAAAGCATATAGGAAGGGCTAAAACAACATACTTGAAGCAAATCTTCCCCAAATATACCACAAAAATAATATTAAATAAATACTCTATTACAAATATGATCACAAAGACTACAATTTCGATCACATTATCATTTAGAATAATGCAGATTCTATGAAATGGCATTATTCTATTACAAGCATTATTCATCATTACAAGGTAGTTATCTAATAAAAATTACCAGATGTTAATATCAAATAGTTGGTGAAACTCAATAAATCTGGATTCAAAGCCAAACCCAAATTCCTATAGAAATACTGTGAGAATGTTTCCTGAAACATGTTTCAGAAAATAACAGAACTTTTTTTTTTTTTTTTTTTTTTTTTTATCTTCATAATTATTTGTACTTGTTCCCTTCAAATTATTCCCCTTGATTCATACTTTTCTCAGCGGTGTTCCACTTTGCGAAGCAGTCCTTTGTAGCTTCATCTGAAATGGGTCTTTAAGATCCGGGACAAATTTGCTTTAATATCATCAATAGTCTCAAAACAGTGTCCTCCCATCACAGATTTTAATTCTGGAAATAAGAAAAAATCACAGCAGCCAGGTCTAGTGAGTTGTGAGTAGGGAGACTGAGGATGGACAGCCATCTAATTTTTGGCACAAAACTGATGAATTGATAAAGCTGAGTGTGTGGGTGCACTATTGTGGTGAAGGAATCATGGTCACAACTCTTGTCTCTTTGCGGATTTTTTCATGTAACCATTGTAAAATGTCTTGATAGTATGCATAGTTCATAGTTTCACCTTGAGGCAAGAATATAAAATGCACAATTCCATTAAAGATGAAAAACCAGAGAGCATCACTTTAACTTTGATCTTGAATAACTTGCTTTTTGGGGTATGGATATCCTTTGATAATCCATTGAGACGACTGAACTTTTATTTCGATGTCGTAGCCTTAAACCCAGTTATGATCCTTTGCATGAATGTTTCATTGTCATTGGATTGTTCAAGAAGTTGCCAACAAACGTCCACTTTATATATTTTTTGCTGTTCAGTCATCAAACGAGGAACAAAGTTTGCTGCAACTAGATGCATGTTCAATTTTTCAGTCATGGCATGATCCAATTGAGACGCTAATCTCTTCTACAATTTCTCTGACAGTCAATTGGCGATTTGCATGCACTAGAGCATTGATTTTTTGAATTGGGTGTCATCAGTTGAAGTTGATGGCCTTCCTAGTCACAGGTCATTTTTAATTGACTGATGACCACTTTTAAATTATGAAAACCATTCATAACATGCGTACGACTTGGAGCATCATCTCTGTAAGCTTGTTTCAAAGGTTGAAATATTTCTGTGAAAGCTTTTGTCAGTTTCATGCATAAGTTTACATTGTATTACTATAACTTTATGTTGCATTATATTTAAACATGTTGCACTCAAATAACAATAACATGAAAACTAAACGAGATATGAGCAATCCAGGAACATGATTACAGAGGAGAATTATGCAGAACACAATGCTGCCAATCGCACGTCAATAAATATCTCCATTAATAAGTAATTAAAATGTTCAGCTATTTTTTGAAAAGCCCTTCAACATCATGAAGATGATCAAGAATGAATATCATACAGAAAATCAAAAATTCTTGCAAGAAAAAACTAGAACTCTACAACTGGTATAGAATAATTTTGCAGTAGTAGAATTCAAGAATATTAACAGAGATATACTGTTATTTTCATACACATTATCAGTAAAAGTACATAAATTCAAGGAATGAAAGTATTTAAAAAATGTTTGGGTGAACATGTTTTTGTTATTTTTTTTGTGTATGAATGCTTGCATGCACCACAAATACACACACAAATTGATTATATATACGGAATACATGATGATATATGATACTATGATATATATTTATACGGTGAGAAATCTTTAAATAAACTACCAACAAATAAATGCTCTTTTATTGGCCTAATATATAAATGCAGCATATGAATATTCTCATAATTATCATAATACGGATGTATAAACAAACAGGATATGTTTGTTTGTTTTTCTGTATATGAATAATCTTTTACTTTTCTTCAGTTAAAAACAAATTTAATCCAATTATGAAAATAATTAGTTAAATAAGAGAACAAAAAATATTATGTCGTAAAAAATAATCAATAAATTGTTCAATAATAAGGACTGTTAATCTAAACATTCTTGAAATTAGTTTTACTTTAGCAATAATTTAAGTACTTTATTTTTCTAGGACATTTTTCCAAATTGTCATTCTCACAGTACACAAGTCTTTGAGAACAGTTAAAATAATACACATGCACATAACACCACACAAACATAATAGTAAACAATAACAACAGAAAGATTTTTAAGAGAGGAAAGTATGATGTGTTTACATATGGAAAAAATATTCATATAACCATCATTTATTAAATTTCATATTAGTATTTCATTAATTCATTTAAATCATACACCAACAGGCCAAAACAAACCAATTACAGTAAAATATTAATTAACTTAAAAGTAGGTAATATGTTATATAAATATACATCAAAATGTGAAAATAATCTGGAATTAAAGAAGAAAAACTCAATAATTAATTTAATTCAACTCTTGAAAATAAGTGTATTAAATCTTTTTTCTTCTCAACTTCGAAAATGTTAGGGTTAATTCATTATAATTTTTTTTGGTTATGACTATTTAAATTAAAGACTTTAGTGTAGCAAGTTTGATTGTTTCTGCCACTGAGGATGTCACAATATAAAAAAAAAAAAAAAACTAGTAATGTTAAACAAAAAAAACACTAAAACACATTATAGAAATAAATAAAATTTAATTCTACAGTAAATGGACCAAATAGGACACATTACCTTTCAACATTCAGATTAAAAACCAATCAATTCCAGCAGCTGATGCAACTGAATTACACATTTTTGAAATAAATTCCTGTTAATTGAAATATCAAAGTAAATTTGTAACACTATGTCTGGTGTAAAATCACTGGATGGTTAAAAAATCTTGGCACATGAAAGTTCTGTACAAATAAGTTCACAGGATCATTAATTATTATACTGTTTATAACTGCCTCAGGTTCATTAATGCAGCACAATATGAAAACATTTGAGTCATGAGATGTTTCACTCAAGACTGTATGAGGGAAAAAACTGAAATTTATGTAATAAACACAAATTAAAAGTGTTACTAAATGTAACAGTAAATATTTAACATTTTTCTTTAAATGACAGTTTAATTGATCAAAATTATTACCTGCAAACCTTAACTTTAATAAAACCCAAGCAGCAGAAGATTAAGATCAAACTTATTTAAGCAGTTTTATTTTCTTTAAAAACTGAAAGTGAAACAGATATCGAAAGTTTATTCCAAATTCATGATCTTTAGATTAAACACTACTTAAAAATACCTAATTTTTTTTATGATGTCATGACAGCATTTACATATGTAAACATAATTTATTTTCCTAAGATTGTAGATAAAAATAGTCAGGATCAACATAAATACTTAAAATTCACATCAACATTAGGGAAAACACCATTAAATTTCTCATTAAAGTATCAAAGTCTGCTCATTCGTGAGATATAAAAACTTACGTTTAAAGAAACATTCAAAGGCTATAAACTTTCTTCTTGATATGAAAAAAAAAAAAAAAAAAAAATCAGCTTTTTTTTACATGCTTAAAAAAAATAAGCACAGTGAAAATTAAATTAACATGAAAAACTGTTAAATAAAATCAGCAGTATAAAAAAACCAAGCAAGATAATAATTATTGAATTAATTACCTATCTAAGAGAATAAATAAGTGTTAAAAAACATTATATAAGTATAAGAAATACTTTTCAATAACGTTGAAAATATAATAAAAGAAATAAACAAGTTAACACACTCATCTCGCATAATTACAACAATTATATGTTATTTCAATGTACTTAGGAAAAAAACACAACAAAAACTTTATAACAAATGACAATAATACTAACCTAGTTATGCAAAAGTACTAAAATCTGTTTGCAAATTATAGATGACTTATCAGAACCTTAAAATTAAGAATAAAATAATCAGTCGTATTCATAAAATAATTTTCAAATATATAATAAATTAATTCTACCAATTACAATGAATTTTTGGAATAAAATTACTACAAAAGTATTATTAAAAATTATTAAACAATAAAGTAAAATTCAGTTCTAATACATATATATAAAACATCAAACATTGGAAAAATTCTACTCATTTAAAATAACTGGACTAAAATAAAATATGCAATTCAATTTTAATTGCCATTTTAATTTAAAAAAAAATTAATTAAATTAAAAAATTTTTTTACTGAACCAATTTCTAACAATTTACTTCAAATTTTTTCAATCATACTTAATGACAGTCTTCAGTAACTGGTACTGCTGCTACTAATATTCTGACATCAGCTGATAAAACGGATGAAAGTTTGTTTTATTAGTATATATCTATTTAGAATAGGCTAAGATAAATACAACAAATATAGTAAATGAATTAATAATTCAAATCAAATATACAATTACCTAATAAAAAAAAAAAAAAAAGATCATCGGCAGTAATTTCATCTGATAGTAGAATGAGAACATCAGCACCAGTCATTGAAGTCAGTTCTAACATTACTGAAAACTTTTTTTTTTTTTTTTTTTATATTTGGTTCAGTTTCTCATCACCAACCAACATTGACAAAATAACAGTAAGATCTATTACATTTTTCACTCGCACTGAAACATACTGTTGTACATATATAGTGAACTTTTTACAAATAACATTCAAACATTCCCCATCGTTTACTTTCTCCATTATTTTACCCCATCTGCATAAAATGAAACATAATAAGAAACTAGTAAGCTCTTAATGGCAATAAAACCTTGTAAAATAATTTTCAACCTATATAGTTCAGAATTTCTATAAAACAACTGGAATATGTTCTTCTATCAAATAATACCTGTTCAAAAACAAATATAAGAAACATCCAAGCTGAAAAACCAGTAAAAAAACTTCTTAAAAAATATAATCTGAACAAAACTAAAGACTCAACACGTAAGAGATTATAATTAAAGCCTATAGGTGATGTAAGATAGGATAATTTGTATGAAGGAAATTTAACTAGTACCCAAGAACTATGATTCTAATTTCACTACTATGATAACTTCAGGAATTTATAAGTGGAGGTAAACACAACATTGCAATATAAATATATAAACCTTCTCTTCTTATGAATACTCAATAACATATTGCACAGCTCACGTCATTATAAGATAAAATCAACTTAAATGTGATTTAAGTTCACATTAATAACTTTTAAACATGTCAAATAATGTTAGGTAAAATACAATTCAATGTAAGGTAAAATACACTAAATACAAAAATTTACTACTGGATAATTTGTAATTCAGGTGATATAAATTAACATGAGCTCAAAATAATTTTCTACAACAGCTTCTGAATTGTGAATTTTTCTATGTTGAATAGGATGCAGGAAAATTAGGTTTCTTTTTTCAATAAGTAATATTTTAAAATTCACTCAGAGAATAATGCTTCTATAAAAGAAAACCTTTTAATTGTTCTTATATTTGTATTAAATTGGTGGAAAAGTTTTCTTATGATTCGGTAATTTATTAAAAAGAGTTATGGAAGCAATTTTCTTATAAGTTAGAGGATTTTGTTGAGTTACTCAAAAACAGTTGTAACCTGGTTTGGTAAAAATGGGTACTGCTTTTTTAAGAATAAGTGATTCTTTTTAGCAAAACATTGCAAATGCATACGCTAAAGAATAAGTTCAAGAGGAAAGGTTAAAATATTTAATTTTCTAAATTCTTTATTTACAATTATAGGGATGGTGATTAATAAACCTGAAAGAAAAGCAAATACTAAAATTTAATACAATCAACTTTTTTACATATTTAACAAAATATATCTTCTCTTTATCTGTTTAGCCTCCGGAACTACCGTAAGGTATTACTTCAGAGGATGATGTGTATGAATGTGA
>JAAAKQ030273145.1:0-10576 GCA_010016005.3 Zanna intricata | reverse complement strand
ACAATTCTGTTCAGAGAAGATTATATCAGAACTACTATTCTATTGCATGGGAATCTAGGTTTCTCCTATTATTGGCATAAAACAATTCTCCAGGGGCACCCTTTTTATTATCACACGCTGATATTTGGTCTAGCCCTGAACAAGGTGCTTGCATTACCACACAGTAGCCTCACATGCAGTCCTACATAGGAAGTCCCTTGTAATTAAACAGAATTTTTTCTAATTTTAATATTTTATTTTATTTAACATAGATTTAATTTTAAAATATTGCCATCGAAAAGTAGATGTCAAAAAAAAAATATTTTTTTGAAAAAATATATCATTAGCGTATTCTGAGGATCCTTTTCTCATATCATTAACAAGACTGAGAGAATGGCCAAGAGAATCTCCAATTAATATCAGACATTTGTTTTGCTGTCAATCTTTTAACTGGTAAGAAGCCTAAAAAGCTTTCATTAATTTTAATTTCAACATCAGCGTCAAATTTATTGATTGTAACATAACTGATTACAAGAGTCACTTGCTCTACCTGTTAGGAGTACAGTCTAAAATTATGGAAAATTATTTGGATTTTTTTATTTCATCAATAATATAGATTTTACACTTTGATGCAGCAAATCTATAATCTCGTTTTGTATATTTTTTTCAAAAATAGTGAGCTTTAGTCTCTTCTTTTTTGAGCGCTTTATGAATCAAATTCAGATAGCAACTCAACTATTTTTAAGAAATTACTGTTACTTGAGAAATACTCAAACAACTTGTCGCTTGTATCTTGAAAAGCCAGACCACTTTTACCAAGTATTTTAGTAACTGTTACGATTCTTAGAAGTACCTCGTTCCAATGATTTGTTTTGATATTAGTAATTCTTTCAGTAGCTGCATCTATAGTTTTACAACACTTTAACTTCTGGTTCATTTCTAGCCATGATTTTTGGAAATCTCATGCTCTTTTAAAATTTTGCCGAGGTGCTTCCAAATATTAAAACCCTCCTTTGAAAGAGAACTAACTATACAGCTGAAAATTTTGCAACAGTAGCAGTAAACTCAGTTTTGTGAAAGAGAGTAAACTTGCCAGTCTCATAAAACTTGTTCTCTATTGCTTAAAATTTGTGTATAATAATTTGCATTAAAATGTCGAACAGTGTCATTGGAAAGAAATTTTTAATTATACAATGGTTTAGATAGACCTTGACTTAGTAAAAAACTTCTTTCAGCATCTCCTAAAATTCTTGGCCACAATAATTATTTTCATAAAACAAAAACATAAATAATTATATCTACACAATACATCAAATTTGATACAACATTTTATTGATTCAATGTACAGTCTTTTTGGATCTGTACTCCAAGATTGTGGAAAGCTTTCTGTGGGGATCACGTTGGTGTCAATTTTTTCAGTGCTTTCATCTGGTGATGATAGAGTCAGAGTATCATCAGTTCCAACTGATTTAGAAACTTTGTCCATTTTTTTGTCATTATCATCCTCTGATGATTCCATATTTCCTTTTATAACCGGACTTGATGTTGGATTCTCAAAGTCATCATTTGTTTTGGTACAACTCTGGATAAAATTTTTTAATGCACCAGCTTGCTTTTGCCTTCTGACTTCCTTCTCCAGCCTTCTTTTTTTGTACTGGTAACCAAACAGTTTTCTTACACCATCAGACATTCTGAAAGATGCATGCACATAACTCTAGTTAAACAATGTAAACTATAAAATAAATTTTTTTTTAAATTATAAAGATTTATCCTTGTTATAAATAAGCTAAAACCGTAATTAACATAACTTTAAAATTATATTCCGTTAATAGACATAAAAAACATGTGTGCGCCACACAAAATATTTTTTGTATTTTGTGAACATAAAGAGAGTCTAGTGTTATTATATATCTATTTTATAGTAACAAATAGTTCAGTAAATCATAAGTAGTCATAAAAAACAATTTTATAATTGTTGATTTTGAGATTTTATTCTCAAAATCAAGTTTGAATGTTAAATTATTCAAACATACTGTTTATTATAAAATGCATTTTATTGAAGCAATGAACTTAATAAATGTCTTATATTATTAATTAAAATAATTGTTTTCATAAAACAAAAACATAAATAATTATATCTACAGAATACATTCAAATTTGATAACATTTTATTGATTCAATGAACAGCCTTTTTGGATAAACTGAATATTCTTATTTAAAAACGCTTTCATTGTTTCAATTCAAAATAATTTTTAATTGTTTATCAATTAACAATAAACTAGTATCTATCAAACTAAAAAACAGTTTAATTAAAGATGTACTTACCTTTAAGAAATCACACTGAAGTAAATTTTATGAACTTCCACTTTTTTTCACTACCAACGTAATAGCAAGAATAATGCTATTATGTAATGGAATCACTATTTTATAATTAAAGGTAATAAGCAAGTTCAAACACAAGTTAAAGCAGCGCTCTACTCACATGTTAATGCTATTCTCTTCAGAGAAGTATATGCATGTTCAAACAAGTTCAAGCAGCATCCTTTACAAATTCTGTGTTAGTTTTTCAATAATATTGCACATATTTTTAGACTAAATTTTTAGCGAACAAAAAAATTGATATGTGAAATTTTTTTATAATTGGAAATTTAAAAATCAATATTTTTCTCAACTTACAGCCAAAATGGCACCCCGGACAAATGTCCAGATTGCCTGGATATTTGTCCGGGAATAATTAATTAATTAATGTCCACCCCTAGGGTGGGTGCTGGAATTGGCCCTCCTGAAGGGTGCCTAGGACCAGAGTGGCTTGCTACGGGAAATCCCAAACATCTTGAATAATCTGCTACTAATCCATGATGCTTTTTATCTTAAGGACTTTGTAAATAAGCAGAATATGCAATACCAGTCATCGGAGAACTGTAAGAGAACTGCATGAAATGCCATTGAATCCTCCAAAAGCGACTGTTTGGAGTGAAGTTAAGTTGGTATTTTAGAGACCACAGACAAATATTTCTTTTTCAAAAATAACGAAGAGACAGTGTCTTAATTCAAAATATATGACTATGTTGAAACACTTTGTTTTGAACCCAACTACAAGTCCGAAGTTGTTCATTTTCAGTAGAATGGAATAACAGACTATACCGCACATTACAATAGCTGTGGTTCGTGGGATGTTTGAAACTATTATCTCTTGTTTTGGTGAAATTGCTTGGCTTCCTCGGTGGCCGATCTAGGAGTACCAGATTTTTTTTTCCTGAGGCATATCATAACTACTAAACAACTTAAACAAGCCATTGTAGACAGTTGATTATTGTTGAATTACGGAAATGTGGTTGCAACATCTTCCAAACTAGTTTGCAGCAATATGTTAGTAATGTGATTATAACAGTTCTAGGATCAGTGCAATAAACAAATCAAAGGCCAAAACCGTATGGTAGTTTTGGAATAAGTGCAACCAACAAAAGTACAAAATCCAAACTTGTGACGGAATCACAGTGCCACAAACAAAGGTATAAAAACAAAATTATCAAATTAAAACATTTTGTGCTGTATGATAACACTGTATTTGTTTTACTTTTGTTTGTCTTCCATAATAGTACAATGTTGAACTCGTTGTTTTGAACAGATCCTTGTAAGGTACTGACAGCATAACACCATATTGTTCAGTGCAACTAATATAAGATCGTAGTCCAAACTTGTCCTAGAACTGCAATGCAGTTCTGGTACCTAGTACAAAGGTACAAAAAATTAAACTATCAAATTAAAACTAAATTTTCAGATAATTGAGGAAATAGCTGATTCAAATAACAGTTAGCCTTCAACCTATGAACACATTGTAAGGTAAGAAAATTAAATGGAGTGTGTCATTAGAAGCGGGTTGAAAATTTTTCAAAGGCCTAGGACCCTCCATTTTTGAGATATCTGCAATTTTTAATCTGAAATTTGAATCAGATTACCAACTTGAAATATTTTTCTCAATCATATTAACTAAAAATGCAAGTAACACATTGATGAACATTCCATTGTTCGATTGCAACTGTCTATATGAAATAAAATCCTCATCTTTATCATTTCACTTCTACCAACCACAATAACCTATAAAAGCAGTGTAATATTAAAAAAATGCATCAATTGTTTTTTTTTTAAGTTTATCTTCTACATAAGAAGATATTCTAACACTGATAAAAAGGATTCAATTTTCTACTATCTCAATAAAATTGTAAGTTCACATCCTAAGTCATAACTTCTTACTAATGTAAAGATTTTTTTTGCTGTGGTATTAGAGAGCTGTTTATAGCTGATTTAACAACATAGAGACATTGGAAATTCATATTTTGATAAAAAAAAATTTGCATAAAAGTCATTACTTAATACTATAGACTTAAAAACATTTTTTAAGTCTAAAACTCTTTTTTTATTACTCTTTTTTTTTGTTTTCTTTTAATCTTTTTTTATTTGTTAATTTTATATTTTGTGATTCTATTCTGGCAAAGGTTTTTTCACCACTTTCCTTGATACTTTTAGACAAATACTGGGACAGAACCTATTTTTAATCAATGGAGTAACACAGCTGCTTATTACTGATATGATCTGTGAAATGTATTTACTGAGTTGATTAAAACAATTATTTGTAACAACTGAAAGTGAAACTCTAATCAAAAACAAAATATATGATAAACAGATCTCAAGCTTATAATGAAACTACAAAAATAGGTAGTTTACTCAGTTAATTAATAGGTAGAATAACTCAGTTCAGTCAGTGCAATTACATTTTAGTTCAGAAATTTACTATGGTATAAATTTCACAAGCAGTCAAGATTATTTCCTAAGTTTTGAATTTTAATATCCTTTGAGCTGAAAATACTGTGACAGATGTGAAATTGCATCTAATATGAAAAAAAAACAGTTGATAGTCATGATATCAGTTAGCAAAATATTGTTTTTTTTTTTTTTTCAGAGGAGATTTATTACATGAACTTTGCATTATATTTAATCAAGAAATAATTTACACTGTGTTACATTCTATTAACAAAATATATAAAAAATATTAGCCCATCTTTTCAACTAAACAAAGTTTTTCAAAGGTTTCAACATACTTTTTATATAAATCTCTTGACAAAAAGATAAGGTTTTATTTCTTTTTTATAATAACAAAAAAAAAAAAGAGTTACATTCGTTATTGTTTATTATAAACTTGTTATTTAATTACGTGGTATTTAATTAGGTACTTTATTTCATTCTTTGTCCTCAGTTCCTGGTACAGAGTTATGTTTTCCAGGATTAAGCATTGAGTCTATATGTTGGATTTTTTCAAAAATAAGAAGTATTAAGTTGGGACTCTATATTAAGCTTAAAGCTTTTATTTTTTTTTCTTGCTAGATTTCACCCATTTAGAAATTACCTCTTAAGCCAACAGTATTTCATAAATCAGTTTACCAATTAAAATATAGAATAATTGTGTTCTATTTAAAGCATAACAATTTGTTTATTTTTTAACTGTAATAAACTATTAATACTTTTTGTTTATTAATTTTGAAATTACTTAATAATTTTTGCATCAATAACTATTTTTCAATTTGCAACTGATGATAATGTGTGTAAAATTTAATAATAAAAATTTCTTATCTCTCGATCTTTTCTTAAAAATGAACAGTTATCAAATTATCTGTGGAAATAGGAAAAAAAAAATTGATATTTTTGCAATTTTTCTACATTTTTTTAAAATAAAAATTTAAGCACACCTTTTTCAATTGGTGCGTAATGAAATAATTATTTCCCATGATATTCCAGAGGTATTAAAGCATTAAATTAGCGGTCATATAGAAAAAGTCCAACCCAAAACAAATACTGCCTGGATTAAATGTAGAAAATACCTTTTCATTTAGCTACATTATTGAGATTTTTATCCTTATTTGTTTACTGTGAAGAACTAGTGAACACTAATTTGTCTGTTATTGTAAAAAATAAAGTAGAAAAATCTAAATCTATTTCTTTCACAAACATCACTAATTTATCTGGCAAGTCAATACTGAATCAGTAAAAACACTGCCAATTAAAAAAAAAAAAAAATTGTTGACAATAACACTTATCTATAACAGTAAATTACGTTTTAAATTACTATGGCAAAAAACACTAGATAAGTATAAAATTAAATAATGGTAATTGTTTATGGTGCTTGTATTTCAGATGTTTACAAAATAATCAAGTGAGCAACACTTACTGCATTATTATTTGACAAACAATGTATATATATTATTTTATAGTTTTCAGTACCTGTCATATACACAGGTAAAAGATGATTTTTGTATCTCCTACAAGTTATCGATAAACTAATCAACTAGTAATGACTATGATACTTTTTTAATAACTAAACTAAATAAGATTATTGATGCTTATGAATACACTTTGATTTGGGATTCCAGAGAGATTTTTCTACCTCTCCATATAGCCAATTGATTTTACTTGAGACTCTCTACAGTTTGCTTCTAATTTTCCTTCTAATTGAAGGTGTTTTTAACCATTCTTATGTTAGGTCCATAGCAGGGGTTAACAACTTCTATCAGGTGTTATAAATTTCTTTAGATAGGTAAATTAAAATAGAAATCCATAAAGTAAACACAGTGTTACAAGCTAAACCAGTAAAAAATTTTCAAAAATGGAATTTATATGATCTTGAACATTCAAAGGTTAAGTTGTAGAACAATACATCTTTCTATAGGTAAGTTGTTATCTGGACTAATATTAGATAATCTTGTTTTCCTGCATTATTGTACATTATTGTAGTACAAAAAAAGGTAAAACTATATTCTTGTTACAAGTACACATGTTTTCTGTGTAATTTCCATCTGAAGGTAAGGAGTATTAAAAACCAACTGGAAACCAAATTCTGTTAAAAATTATTTATAAATTAACAGTGATTAAAATAACTTCTTGTTAACAAAAAATAATCAAATATGGTTCCCGATTTAGTTTTTGTAGATGTACTACATGTTCATATAACTTACACACAACGTACAGAAACTGTTAATGGTAATCCCCATGTTATATTCAAAACATTGGAAGATTGATGAAATGCTGAAATCTTCAACATTAATCAAGTATTTACAATATTGAAAGAGAACAAGCCCCTGAGTAAATGACCATTAGAGAAATGGTTTGGTGATCCCTAATTTACCTCCTACTTTAATGGTCATGAATTCTTCCAAATAATTCCTTTGGGATTAAGTAGGAGTAACTGGCATAAGAAGAAAACTCAAACTTGAATGTGGGACCATCCATATGATTTTAAACATTTGTAGACAAAATTCTGCTTTCTTCAAGTTTTGATCCACTGATTTTCATCCAGGACAGAAAAAAATTATTTACAAAAGTAAAAAAATTATAAACTTTATTTTTAGACTTTACCTAATAAATATTGTAACCCAGGAACAATTATGAAACATTATAATATCATCATTTATTTATTCATTTTTAATTATGCAATACAAAAAAAAAACACTAGAATGCTGAAATTCTACAACTAATGACAGTTATGATTAAAAGCCAAACTATAACTACTTTCCATTCACGCATTTATCATTCTGTACTATTTAAAAAGCAGATAGATTTTATATAACAGTATGGTGATACCTTGTAATCTAAATGTACTAACATACTTTATAAACTTAGCTGACTATTGCTAATGATTAAATTATTGCAAACCAATATAACCATCCGAATCCCTGCATTATATGGTTACTTAAGACTGCAGCGTAGTAAAAGTTAAAATCTAATGCTGTTACAGTATCTTGTAAATACTGATTCCCAGTGTTCTGAACGTCCAGATGTTTGTTGTACAGATTCTGTAGTTTGATTTAATTTCTTAGCTTGTTCTTCACATTCCTCAAGGCTTGCCTCTCCATTAACAAACCTGCTTCCAAATCCTGAATGAAATCCAAGATATCTTTGCTGTAAAATAAAAAATGATGAAATAAAGATGTAATAAACTCAATTACTGATTACTGAAAAAGCTACTGTACTTGTAGGGTAACCTGATTGAATTGTTAGTTATAGATATCAATTGTAATAAAAACTTCCAACAGAAAATTGTACAGTTTAAAGTCCTATAAACTTGGCTTTTTACAACAAACATTGTTCTAATATATAGAGTAAATTAGTGACAGAAAAAATCTAAGTATGGTTACGCAATAATATAATTCAAAATAATACAATAATGTAAAAGTTAAGCTGTCAAATTACAATATAGTATGCTTCAAAATATAAATATTCTTTTTTTTTTTTAACCTCCGGAATCACAATTAAGTATATCTTCAGAGGAATGAATTGAATGAATTGTAGCGTGTGTGAAAGATGCCATGCCTGACCGGTTTTCGAACCCGGGACCTCCGGATGAAAGGCTGAGATGCTACCACTTATAAAATATAAATATTGGCTTCACTTAAGGCTACTGAAGTGACTATAGCAAATAATTTTAGGTAGAAGTATTAAAGTATACACAGTTAATTAAAAAATAATAATAATAATCTTTAGCATCAGTTACAAAATAAACCATTTATGCAAAATATAACTTTTTTTTTTTTTCTTAGTTTATTCTTTATACTGGAATATACTTAACTTTAAATATTTCAGAATTATTACTGGAAAATTTTATCTCATTTTGTCATGCACATCTAAGAAATATTGTTTTATTTACTTAGCTTTCAAAAACAGAGATCAAGAAAAGATTTTTTTTTAGGAGGTCATTTGATAGGTATGACATCATCATCCCTCTATTTTTTCTAATCTGGGCTAATTTTTAACTTCAACATATTTACAACAAAATCTGATCTGGCTTGATAAGAATGTAAAATTTTTCAAAATATGATAAATAAATACTTACTTGTAAATTTTTTGCAAAAGTGCTGTCTGCAATCAATTTCGCAGCAGTACGGAATCCTTTAGCATAAATATCAATACAATTTATATATGCAACCAAAAGATCTTTCAGTTCTGTTGAGTCAGGACGTAACACTAAGCCAATATTGAGACCACCTGGCTGGAGACCACCCTATAATGTTAAATTATGAAATTGCTGGAATTAAATTTTGGTAGTGAAAAGTTAGAAGTTATAACTTACTAGTTAAAATATGATTATATGGTGGGGATTTCCAAGTATGTAATATTGATAATGGCACTAATATTATGCTGAAAATATATTTTTAAGTTTTTAATATTATTATTATTAGGGAATCTTGGAGAGCTGCATCAAACCAGTCAAATGACTGAAGACAAAAAAAAAAAAATATTATTATTATTATTCTCATTCCTCTGATTTCATTATTTGTATTAACTGAATCACTCAATGAACAAAAATGATTCATTTTTAGTTTTAAATTACTAAACTTAGCATTTTTGTTTAAAAAATCTTTAAACTTTTTGTAAACATCTAATATTTGATGATCCAACAATTTAAGAAAGTCATGATTTTCAATTTTTTGATGATTTTTCTCCTAAGTAGTTTCATTTGAACATTTGATTAGCAGACAATTTTATCTAAAAGAATGCCACTACATTAATTATAAAAGAACAAGCATGAGGAAGAATATTTTCTCATTCTTTCACAAAAAATAAAGCAGTAATATTTGTTCCTTTCAGCTAAATTAAAAATGGATTAGTTTAATTTTTCTTTTTATTTAGTCATTACCAATTATCATTTATTAATTAGTGTTCATAACTACTACCAAAAGGATGAAGTTTCCTTTCAGAAATAATTCTTTATTTGAACTTAATACTTAAATCCACCTTTTAGGAGCTTTACTTTACTGTTGGTAGCACAAATAGTTTAAATCTCCTTTAAAAAAAATTCCTGATTGTTACCAGCAACACATATGATTATAAAAGGAAATGAAGGAGTACATGATGAATTAAATTCTGTTTTAAGTTAATAATTCCAAATATATGCACTGATGCCATACACTCCACTTACAGGATTAAAATAAAAGTACATATGCTTAGAAGATAAAAGTGCAATAAAGTACTATTATTTGTTTGTTCATGTCAATAACTTTATATAAACACAATGAATTATTAATACAAAACACATTATTTTGTACTGTCGGAGAGAGATTTCTGCTCATGTAACAGTTCTGCAAGTGGATTATTTACTGAAGTTTTTCTAGAATACGAGTATATATGTTGTGCAAATAAGAAGAACAATTTCTGAAAGTTTATATTTCTATTAAATATTGTTTTAAATGTTATTTTAGGATGTTATCTTTGATTTGTTATATATTACAAGTGCAACAGCTTTATTTTATATAATTTTTTATGACAATTACATTATTATTATTAGTATTACAAGGGTCGCCCACAAAGTAACCGCCGCGTAGCAGGAGAAGTAGTTTGGGTAGCACTGCCATTCTGACATCAGTGTGTGCAGCGGCTCAGTACGCTTCTAACTGTGCAAGGCGGAGTATCATTCGATCGCACGTTCTCAAGTTATAACCTAAAAACATGAGTGCGGCAATAGAAAATCCCGTCAAATGTGAAGTGCGTAGAGTAATAAGATTTCTTTGGGCAAAAAATCAATCAGCAGCTGAAATTCACCGTGAATTGT
>JAAAKQ030273134.1:0-10576 GCA_010016005.3 Zanna intricata | reverse complement strand
CTTCATTCACATTCATACATATAATCCTCATTCATCCTCTGAAGTAATACCTTACGGTAGTTCCGGAGGCTAAACAGACAAAGAAAGATAGAAGTATACTGCAAGCTCAGGAAATGGGTGTGTGGGTGTGTTTGTGCATGCGTGTGAGTGCGCGCGCGCACATATGTTTGAGAAGAGAGAGAGAGAGAACAAAATATTACTCTTGCTGAAATAAATATAGTAAAGTTAAGAAATTTCAGTAAATTTGTATACCATAATTCTATTCACATTTAAGGTAAAAATTTAATAGAAGAAGCTATTTATATATTTCGTATAGATTTTATGTTCAGTAAATAACAACAACCTTGAAAATCTTATATTTTTTATTTTTTCGTATTTTTATAACAAGTGAAGAAAAACTTCTCTCTCCGTCAGTAAAATTACCATTTATATTGAATTTTTCTTATTAAGAATATAAAATTTTTGTTATTGGATTCTATGTAATTACGCGTAATTTATTTTTTATGTACTCTATTTCTATTATTTTGCTTTGAAATATAATCGTGGTCAAGCTGATTCTATTTTTAGATATATTGTTCCTTTAAACAGAGGCAGCTTACTTATTTTCTTTCTTTTTGTAATTCATTATATTTTAAGCTGTTTTCTTATATTTTGTTTTCTTACTTATATAATAATTCTTTTGGATAAATGTTATACCATAGTAAAAAAATAACATTTACCATATACTTCATTACTTGTTTTGAAGTAGGCAACATCAATACTGTTATTTGTATAAAAGAAAATTAAATTATAAGTAATCACTTCTTATCGTATACTAAAAGTACTGCTTTGTGTTTCAGAGTACAATATTTATTACTTAATATAATTGGTATTTTTTATATTATTTATCTACTAAAAATCTTTTTCATGATATAAACATTCCATTAATTGGATTCTTTTTTATTCAAATACGTCCAATAATAAAATATTAAGAACAAATTACGAAATAAAATACCCAAAAATATATTTTAACATCTCCCAAATTAAGAAGTTGTTAAAGAAAACTCTTTAACAACTCTTGACTCACTACATAAGCGCGTATGAAAATGTACATCCCTACATAGTAAATATAATCCTTAAATAAAAAACATTTTTAAAAAAATCGATGGTTTATTTTAAGGATAATGTTTAAAAATTAAAACTGGCTTCTTTCTACGTAATTTATATATATTTTAGGTATTATTATCGTTAAATTTATACGCAGCCTGAAATGAGCTTCAATAAACTCTACTAAAATAATGATTAGTCTTAAAGTTTCAAGAATCTGAACTGTTGAAGATATTATAGAGTGAAGTGGTTTCCCACTTACTGAGCCTATTACACATCAAAAGCTTAGTCCATTGAAATACAGTTATGATATTATGATATTCAAAAAAATACAAGCGACAACATTTTTTCTGTTCTGACTGGGACTATTTCTTTAATACATACATTCATACTTTCAGAGAAAATAAACAGAGTGTATATTTTGTATTTTTTTTTCTCTTGTTATAAAAATCATATAAACATTAAATTTATTGTTTTCTTCGATTTTATTCTGTTTAATTTTTTGGTAAAATTACTAAAAGTAATTACAATTTTCAATATCAGTATTATGTAAGAAAATTTTAAATATCATAAAAGTAATTCATCTACATTTATCTCAGTCAATAGGTTCAATTACTGTTTAACACCTATCAATACAGCCTGAGTTTTCTGTATTTCATGTTTTATTAAAAAATAACCTATTTTTATCCATTAACTTTACGTGTTAAAAAAATTGAATTTAGATTGGAGTAACATGTTTAATGATTTTTTTTTTTTTCAGTTTATATTTTCATGTAAATTGACCTGTTTTTCTTGTTAATAATAATAGTAGTAGTTAGTACTAGCAGAATGTTGTGGTAAATAAATAGTGGTAGAGTTGCTATGCAATGAATGATAGTTTTTTTTTTGTGCTGCTCCTGTGAGAATTTAGTGTAGTCTCTAGTTACCACATTGTGGATCAAAAATTTATTTTTCTGATTCTTTTTTTTATCATTTTATAAAATATTGATTACAGAATATTTTGCTTACCTTTTTATATAGAAAAAAAATCCACATTTCAGATAAAACTGAGAAAAAGCTCTGTGTGTGCGCGCGTGAGCACGTATATCAAACTTCAACTTCGTTTGACCTTCAGTAATATTCAATTGTTTTAATTGAATTATTTATTAAGAAATAATTATTGGTATTTTCTGAAATACAAAATGTTGAACATATGAACTAAATATAAAATAAAAATAGGGAATTGTGACACTTAAGAATTTATTAATTGAAATTGTTAATGTTAAGATAATAATTACTATTTTCTTTTTTGCTAAGATCATTGTAGTTTCTATGTTTAGTAAATCTTACCTTTCGTAGCTTCATTTTTTTTATCACTTATTGACGCATTTCGGAATGGAGTTGTTTCGAAACGTGTCAACAAGTAATAAAAAATGAAGCTAAGAAAGATAAGCAGTACTAAACAGAAACATTTTAAATATCTGCTATAGATTCTATTATTACAATAATTTTGTTAGTGGTGCATCGTAATATAACGAAATATTTATAAAGTAACCTAATGTTAATGTAAATAACGTAATGTGTTATTTAGAGTTAACATTTAATATTATTGTATTACTCTATATAATCCATATACACACATCCCCTCTCCTCTTCCGTTTCCAGCAATTATTGCTGGTCTCTGGACTGGTTTCCAGAGTTAAAACCGTTAAGCTAAACAGTACGAATAAATTATTTTACTACAGTGAAAGGTTACATAGTTTTTCGCTTGTTGAATCGAACAAGTATTGTTCGAACAAGGTATTGTTGTAGTCAGCTTCAACGTCGGAATATGAAGACAGTGGAGTTATTCAGTTCCCCCACCCGTCCAATTCTTTTCTTTCCCTACCACATCAACTAATACCAATCCCTTCTCTCTTCCTCACAGAAATTGCTGTATTATGACTTGTCCTGTACTGTCCGACTCATCTGCTGATTAACCAACCAGTTTTTTCTTTTGTGAAGAAACAGCTTAATTCCAGTATGTTGTAGTATATAACGTATTTTCTGTAATTAATAATTGTACTTTGTGAAAGGCAGTTTTTATAGTAGGTTATGTAGACCTCAGTATCCATTTTATTCCAATTTAAATGTCCCAGCATGTAAGACTAAGAAATTATTGCGCATTTAATAATATATATTTATAATGTCTAAACTATAATGTAAAATAATAAGTAATAAGTTACTGGAAATATTATCATTATAAAAAAAAAACTGGCAAAGTATTACGAGACGTTTCCCGGGTATTAGTAATAAAAACTAAAAGAGTTAACAGAAAATGTATATATTTTTATATATATTTAGAGATGGGGAATAAATTTTAATAAAATGTTACATAAAAATATTTAAATAAAGGATCTCAGCTTAACAAACTTGCCTTATTAAAGTTTTCTCTAAATATACTTTCTCCTTCAGGCTAAAATAAGAAATCAAATTTTTCGAAAATACTTTTCTGCCAAAAATAAATTTATAGGTTCGAGTCTGTAATTAAAAAAAAAATTGCAATCATTTCTTGATAGATATACGAAGTATAAAATTTCAACAAAAACAATTTTTTTTTAATATTTAAACCAAAGGACATATAGCAACAAAAAACACATCGTTCAATTTTAAGAGGTGGGGTTGATTTTTGAAAAAAACCTTTTCTCTGAACAAACCATTTCATTGTAGGTAACAAATTTGCTTTAATTAGTTTTCTTTAAAATGTCTTTGAAGAAATCATAAATTCTAAAACGTAAAGATTTAAAAAAGTTCCGATATCCTATTTTGAGATGATTGTTTCCCCTTTAATATTGCTATATTTGATGGAAAAATAAAATATTAACTGCAAAACATTCACTGCTAAGATAACTTTAAAGGTTGAAATTTAAATAAACAATATATGGTGTGATAAAAAAATGAAAATATATGAGGTGTGATAAAAAAATACGGTGAATGAAGTTTTATAGCAGCATTTACTTACGCTGCATCTATTTCAACTAGTATGTCTCATACCTTCATGTGTTGGACAGGCAGTGACAAGTTTGTACACGTTCCGGCTTGTCAGTCTGCTTCAATAGTCGCTACAGTGAGGTCGTGTTTGCAGTGTCTGAAACTGACAAGTATGTGAAACATGGATCTCGAGCAAGACATTAACATTAAGTTTTGTTTCAAGTTGAAAAAAAGTCTCAAAGAAGCTTACGAAATATTAGAATCAGTGTATAATGATAATGTGGTAACTTTGAAGACTGTTTACAAGTGGTATGAGCGATTTAAAAGTGGAAATGAGTCTGTTAAGGACGAGGAACGGTCGGGACGTCCTTCGACCTTAAAAATAGTGAAAATTTGCAAAATGTGGCCAAACTTGTTCGTTCCAACAGGCTAATGACTATTCGAGAGCTTACTGAAGAACTTAACATCTCCTACGGGTCCATGCAATGCATTTTAACAGATGATTTGCAAATGAGACCAGTGAGTGCCAAATTTGTTCCGAGATTTTTGACTGATGAACAAAAAGAAAATCGTGTTTCAGTTTGCGCAGAATTGAAGGATCGTCTTCATGCAGATGCGGACTTCATGGCCGAAATTGTTACTGGGGATAAAAGTTGGGTCTATGGCTATGACCCTGAGACAAAAAATCTCAGAGTTATCAATGAAAACTGGAAAACCAGGATCTCACCTCCCTAAAAAGGTCCGTCAATCAAAGTCGAACATCAAGGTCATGGTTATTGTTTTTTTTTTCAATTATGAGGGCGTAGTGCGATCAGAGTTCGTTCCAAGTGGAACAACTGTAAACTCCGAATTTAAAAGGGGGTACTAGAATGTTTGCGAAACGATGTGCGAAGAAAGAGACCTAAAAAATGGGCCAACGGCTTTCTTCTTCATCATGACAAGTCGCTTTTGATTTCGCGAATTTTTGGCCGCTAAAAGTCTTCCTGTCTGTCCACATCCGCCTTACCAGATTTAGTACGATGCGACTTCTGGCTCTACCCGAAAGTAAAAAATGTGCTGATAGGGAAACGTTTTGATACCATTCCTGACATTGAGAAGGCCTCGACAGAGCAGCTAAAAGCCATTCCAAAAAAGCCTTCCAGAAATGCTTCCAGTCGTGGATTCAACGTTGGGATAAATGTATTGCTAGCCAAGGATAGTACTTTGAAGAGATTAATTCATATTTAAGGTAACGTTATGACTTTGTTTTTTTATAACATAATTCACCGTATTTTTTTATCACACCTCGTGTACATATATATATATATATATATATATATATAATAAGCAGTGTTCAGTTTTGAATATCAGGAATTCCTTAGTAAATGCAAATATGGTGGAATACGACCGGATGGTTTACATTAAAAATGTAAAGAGATAATATATAATTATATGTAATTATAATAGTATGTATATTATAATACAACGTACATAATCATGTTCATTATTAACAATGTTAGGTCAAGGTTTAAATTAATTATGATATATATTCTGCGGCTTTTGTATTAAATATAATTTTTGTGTATAAATTAAATGAAAATTAATTCTAACAGTAAAATGTTTGGGCTTTTTTAAAAAAATATTTTAATTTAATATTTATTTTTTATTGGCAATTGAAATGATAATATTTATTTTTTTTGTACTACTTAGTAGTTCTATTGAAAGTCCAACTCATGTTATTGTGGACTGTAAAGTGTTATGAAAGTTTTTTCGGTGTCATAGATCAGATTTCTTTCATGAAAATTTTTATTTCTTGGAAAGCTGAATTTAACTAGTTTCATTATTTTCCAGTTATTTTTATATTAAATTTTGAAAACTATAAAAACTGATTACCTAACCACAGTAGTGAAAAAGCTTTTACTACTTTTTAATCAGAACTTATATGCATATGAAATGTAGAAAAAGAATTCTATAATATATGTCATTACAAAGGAACATACCACAATAATTTCTGATTTTTATCCAAATAAGTAATTTTTTGATGCATTAGTTTTCTTATTATTATTATTATTATTTATTGTTATATTATTTTCTTGTATAATGGATTCGTCCATTATCCAGTTATTACTTAATTAAAACAAAATAAATTTTTAATTTGTTTTTATTAAGTAAATTTAGTTACAATGTAATGAGAAAAATCAAATTGTTTCAGTGTGCAAATATTACAATAATCATATTGAAAAATATAGAAGAAATTCTATTATATTGTGTATTTATTTTTCCTTATTGAATTTATTGCAAATCTATGGTATTGATCGTAATGTTTGTTCACATTTTTTTTTTATCACTTCATATGCTAAGTAAAATCATGTAATTATTTTTCAATAATATAAAAAATTTTATTTAACGTTCTCGGTATAAATATTTCTATTTTTTAATTTAAAAATGTAAATAATCATTTCTGACTGAAAATGATTTATAATTAAATAAATTTTATCAGAAATAAATCAAATAATTATAAATTAATCAGCATTTCACCACAATAATTTGTAATACTGCAATATATTTTTTTGTCTCTACCTTACTACGTTGTACTTAATATTCTACTGCAGTATGTTCGTTCTTTTTAATTATATTCTAGCGGGTATTTAAAGCTACTAAAAATAATATTACATGCGCGTGTACGTATGTGTGTTTGTTTTTTAAAGAGGACAAATCTGTCATACATTGATTTATTTCAATATAATTATTAAAAAAATAAAAATAAATGTTTGTTGAACACGTGACATTTTATCACATTTTATCACTGTTGGATTAATAAATGCACACTGAAAATATCCTTCATTTTCAATTAAACTCTTTCAATAAATACTCTATAGGCTTTTAAACAAATCGCATGACTACACTTCAATTCGTGATATATCCACTATAAATTACGATTATAAAATTAAAAGATTCGTACAAATATTACGGAATTGTTATATAACGAAGCTATATTCATTTGAAATTGAAGCCTTTAGGGGGTTAAACAACTCCCTATTTACGTTTCAAAAGAATTAAAATGACATTTTTAATATATTAACTGCTGACGAGAGCATATACAAGAGAATAAAGCGAAGAGATATAAAAAGGGTAATAAATGAGAGATAGGAAGGTTGTATTAACAGCACAAGTTCACTCGTCACAATTACCAGAATTATAATTTGATGTACGTAGAAAACTCATTAAATAATTTTGAATGGTGTTATATATATATAAATATATACTACACATGAGAATCAACTTTATGGACTTTGTATATATGTTTTTCCTACAGCTTGGAGGTACAGTAAAATAAATACAACATATACAGGTTATATATAATTTTAATTACATTAAAAATGTGAATTTATGTAGTAAATTATGTACTATAAGAAAGTTCACATTTTTTCTTTCATTTTTTTTTACACATTAAAATTAGAAATAAACTTTAAAAGTGGACACATTAAAAGTAGAAATAATCGATTTATATCGGCATAAATTTTGTGATTAAGTACTATGTTTGGCTAATATTTAATTTTTATATTAATATAAAAGTACTTTATTCCAATGTCTCGTTTGCTGTATTGTAATCTATTGCTACGAGCAACGTTTTGGGAATTTGATCTCCAATCGATTTGATCATTGCGTATATGGCACTCAAAGTCACATGGGTAGTTAGATTGATTTAGAGTAGCGGTTTAGAGTAAAGGTTTCGTGCTTCCGCGCTGCGGTTAAATAGTTTTAGGGCTACGTGTAGATCGACCTAAGCCTTCAGCGAGGGCGATTGCTGCTGAGGTATCTTACTCTGATGCTAAATGTCGACCGCGGCATTTGCATCGGGAGCATTCCGACCGAGGCCTGACTGATGACTGAGATATGTAATCAGTATAAAGGTCAATAAGACAACTCCTGGTAAAACCCCTCAGGGCTAGGAATGGGAGGGGTGGTGTGACGACTCCGTCACTTAGTGGGTGTCTTCCTCTACGGGGGTTGGGATGTATTGCAATCTATGTGTACTTAAAGACCCCTTAGCTACGGAACAGAAAATAACAGGTCTGCTTGCATAGAATTTTTTATAAAGGATTCATTGGCTTTAAAATTTCCTACATCCTTAACACGAACTCGATCTAAATCCCCAAAAAAGATTTCCTCGGAAGATGGATTAATTTTTACTCGGATGAGTGAACAATTTATTATTTGTGAACAATTTTCCATTGAGAAATTTAAATATGTTTATTACAATACAATACTTTATTACAATACTTTTTTCTTTAAAAAATAACAGCTGTTTATCTTTGTTCAATATTTTAATATAATTTTTCATACTTAGAATTATATAATATAAATTATGGATAAATATAATATATTAAAATAATGCACAAACTTTTCCATTAAAATTGACAGCTTTTTTCCAAATTTATTGCTAAAATTCTCTCTCTTTCTCTCTCTTCCCCCCCCCCTGTGTGTGAAAGGGGAGCAAGCGCTCGCGCACAGTAGCTACCCAGTGTATATGGCTATCTTTATTTACTTCGATTTTTTTAAGGGGTTAATATTTAAAATCTAAAGAAATAAATTTTGTTTTGTAATACTTCAGAATATCCTGTTTAAAATTATTTATAAAAAATTTTTTAATATGCGTTTACAAAAAAAAAATTTTCTTTCAACATTATAACAATAATAAGTATGGAAAGGGTAGGTTTTTTACAATTTTTTTTAATTGTTACATTGTATGTGTGTGTGTGTGTATATATATATATATATATATATACGAGTATATGTAAAGGTTTGCCGATACTTTTTGTATAGTTATGAAGTCTGATATTACGAAATAAGAAAAAGACTATGATGCAGACAGCAGAAATTTCTTTTCTGATAAATTTGAGTGGCCTTATTTTGATAAATACATTACAATATGAAGTTATTCGATAAAATTAAGAGATCTTCGGCGTAAGAGATGATATGTTTTATTATTAAGAAAAATGAGAGCAGATTATCTTGAATGGATTATAAAAAAATTCCGAAGCAAGCTGTACTGTAAGCGTCTATTGATAACGCGACGGAAAGGAAGCCGAAACTAGTCTAGAACTTATTTCGTGATGTGAATAACTGATGATAATAATAATAATAAAGATAACTTAAATCAAAGAAGTATATGAATAAGTTTAAAAAAAAATTAGTATAATTTTTTATTTTGGCCGATTTGTACTACTTGAAAAAACACATAAGCTTAATTTAATACTAAAAAAAAATATATATATATATATATATCATTACAAACAAGTTAATTAAGATAAAAAATGTCTCCAATAGTTTGTATATATCTGTTATATTTTTTGGTAGATTTTTTATAATTGAATGGACAAGTATCACTCAATTTTTTAAAAGTTTTCAATAATTATTTTTCAAAATATTTTTAAAATTGAAGAATAAATTTTAGATATACAAGTATATTTTTTTGGTTGCCAGAACACCAATACGTAGAATAATAGTCGTTGAATCCGATTTGTATTATAATATGGGATATTTAAATAAACCATGAAATCATTAAGGAAGAAGCGAACTCAGGATATCCAGGATGAGAGAAAATTGTGGTAGCAACTTTGTAACGTATTCTTTGAGCTCGTTTCAGAAACGGTTCTGAATAAATTTCACATTTAAACTGTGTTTTCTGTAGTTTCATTTCATTTATATATTGGTAGAGCGCACTACAATCCATAGCTGTTTTTATCTATCTAAAGTAAAATATGTAACGTGTTACATTACCTTTTATTTTTTTTTTCTCTCTTTCTTAGTACCCTTATTTCTAAATCTAGAATCTCTTTTCAACATAATACACCTCTCTTGTATTCCCTTATTCACTTGGACAAACAGAATCCTTGACTGAAGGAATCCTTAATGACATCTACCGCATACCTCATCTTCCTTTTACCTCGTGCAAACACTTAGCAAAAGAAATATTAATAAACATTTCTTTGTCAAACATTATAACACTTGGATATCCTTCATCTAGAATGCTTAATAGTGTAGTCTCTCCTTCTCTGATACCATCGACAAAGGAAAAGAAATATAGATTCGTTTACAATTTACAATTGAACAAACAGTTAGTATGAATACGAGAAAAAAATGAAATAATAATGTTATAATGAATAATAAATCAAAAGGATTGTTTTGAAGTTTTTTCATCAAAGAAAACTATACAATAATAAAGAATTTTTTTATAATATCGTTTGATCCCTTTTTGTGTGTATGTTTAAGTAGGTATTACCGTAACAAGATGAATAATGCGTAAAGAGAAAAAAACTTTGCCATAATTATGGACAAATATGAAGCTCTCTTTTCCTATTGGCTAAATTTTCGTAACATTAGTTATTTATTTGTCATATTAAGTGATCTTTAATGTTTATCGCAAGGACATCAAAAATAAATTAAATAAATGCATAATTTATTATGCATTTTATAAATTTATATTTCTTGAAATTCTTGTTGTTTTTTGTTAATAATTTTTGTATTACTTTTCTCAGAATTAAATTCTCTACAAATT
>JAAAKQ030273079.1:0-10577 GCA_010016005.3 Zanna intricata | reverse complement strand
AATCGAAGGTGACATTTCGTCTTATTTAATATATTTCTTTTTTTTAGCAAATGTTAAATTAACATTATAAATGTGACTTGTGTTATTCCTTTTATGTTACAAGTATTATGTAATGGTTTATTGTAATTTTATTTATGTTAAATTTCATTATTATTATTCAGACAATATAAATGTTACTGTTACTGTAAATTAAGTTCATTATACAGTTTTCCATTCTTACCAGAGTATTGTTATTTTTATTTTTATTAACTTATCAATTATCCTTCATACGGCTAGTAGGTTAGCCAACGCGTTAACAGTAATCGACTGATTACCGTAATCAAATGGGGTATGAGTTTTTTCATTTCTCGACGTTTCACGAACCAAAAAAAAAGGGACCCCGAAACAAAATGGCGGAGTAATATTCATACGTACATGTTCTGGAGTGTTAGAAGCTTAATAACAATTGCCAGGGATAAACCGATTTTGATGAAATTTGTATAAGGTGAAATATGTTGGTAAGGTCAATATTCCCACGGGGTGCCGTAGATAGTTTTCATTAAGCTCAGAATATGCGTACATTCTTATCTTACAATTAAAAAAAAATTCCACCTATATTCTCTTCCTTTTACCAAAATCAAAAAAAGCTATCTTTTTATCTATTGCACCTTTTTTTAACTATTTTTTTTTTAATTTCTATGTCTCCCTAGGCATAGTAAAAGTACAACCACCGGATTGGTTAGTGGAAACTTGTCATCGCTATCAGCTGATTTTGAAGTCGAGAGTTCAAATCTTAGTAAAGACAGTTACTTTTATACGGATTTGAATAGTACATCATCGTTACTGGTGTTCTTTGGTGGTTGGGTTTCAATTAACCAAACATCTCACAGGAATGATCGACCTGAGACTATACAAGACTACACTTGTTTACATGATATATATATCATCCTGTGAAGTAATACCTTATAGTAGTTCTCGGGGTTAAATAGTAAAAAAAGGCACAGCAAACAAAAAAGAAGTGCAAACGATCCAAAATATTTTGGGGGCAATAATTGAAATAGGGGACGGAATCAAAGTTTAAAAACATAGATTTCTGAAAAATTTTGAAACATTTTTTTGGTTTATTTAACCTTAAAATAATATTACAATTAAATGTTATCATAATTCGACCCCTACCCCAAAAAATAAATTTTAGTAAACTTTTTATTGATTACACAATTTTCAGTGGAATGATTTTTAGTTTCTTCTATTTAGCAGAATAAACAAATCAAAAAGTTATGTTGGGAGGTGATTTTTTGGGTTAGGGAGAGCAGATAAATAAAAATATCGACTTTTTTTTTTAATTTAAAACATATTTTTTCATTTATGATTATTTTTCCACTATATAACAATATCCAATGCCAGCAAAGTATAACAACTTTGTTGTCAGCTTTTTAATTTATTTGCTTGAATAATAAGTTTTAGTTGAATTAAAATTTATATCGAATATAAATATCATCCTCATACTATTCATCCTAATACTTTATGGTGATTTCGGAGACTAAACAGAAAAAGAGAGATCAAGGCTTAGCAAACTGGCTACAAAAATTTTAATTTTCATTCATCATGAAAGAATTAAAAAATAAAAGAAGAGGAATTACGATTCGGCATTAGAATATTACTTTTTACATGAATAAATAGGCTAAATAAATTAAAGGGAACAAAAGCAGAAATGCTCTATATCTTACCCATTAACCGGGTCGAAATAAACTAACTTACGTTCCAACTCATAAACTTCACTTTAAGTAATAAAGTTGTATTCAAAGTTTCATACTAACATTATAGCGCTGAAATATCAGCGACAGAACTTTCGAAATACCTTTAACCTTTCACAGTTATTTAGAATTAACATATATGGAACTATTAAAAATTGTGTAACATAAGAGACCAGTTATTTATCAACAATTTATTTGCAAACATTTGGTCAGATAATTATGTTTTCTTACTTTATTATGCTCGCAATATGTTGCTTTCTTTAATTCATATCGTTGAATTTTTTGTTTTTCATTATAAATTATATTAATATCGTATATGTACAGTAAAAAAGGAACGTAAAGTTAAACTTTTTTTTTTCTAATGAAAAGCGGGCATCAATAGTTATAGTCATTAGCTCGGTAGAAACTGGTACCGTATGAACAGATGACGTGCCTAATCGGGATTTGAACCCGGAACTTCCGCCGAAAGGCTAGCTACTCAGCTACGGAGGTCGGTGATAATATTTTATACAAAAAAAAAAGAAAAAGAAGCACATATCTGTTACATTATTTTATTATAAATATATATATTTTTTTTTTTTAATTACAATTTAATTAATTGTTAAATTTTAAATAAATTAATACATATATATGTATGAAACGTACAAAAAAAGGTATAAAAAATTCGCATAATTTTCCCGGTTTTGTCCTTAACAGGATTTTTATTTCAAATAAAACATGATGTTTTTAAAATATTAATTATTTTACAGTTAGAGTGTAATTTTCTAAAAGATCAAAATGTTCAGTAAAACGATTTGGATCCGATCTGATAACTTTACGTAGCAGCTACCTCAAATAGATTTTTTTATAACTTATCAGAAATTATTAAAAAAAAAAAAAACAAAGATTTTTAAACCGGGTCCGAAGAAACCCCTTTAAAAAAACGAAAAAGAAAAAAAAATCCCATGTCATCTACATTAATACTAGGTATAAGTGAATTTTTAATCTTGAAAATTAAGGATTAATTGATATTTTAACTAAGGGTTCCATTAAGCTCTCTTGTGTTTTACAGGTTTAAAATAGTAACTTGGCTGTAGAATAAGTCATAAATTAGGAAAAATCCGGAGTTGTAATGGTATACAGAACAGTTTCATATGAAGCAACATGCATATTAACCGATGTTCCATCTATTGAGTTATTAATCAAGGAGAGGAAACTACGATTAGATAAGATTAATAAACAAGACGTAAGGAAAATAATAACTAAGGAATGGAAGGACATACTGAAAATAGGTAATAAAACGGTATGGACAAGAAGATTGATAATAGATTTGTACAGATGGCTAGAACGTAACCATGGAGAATTGGGTTTTCATTTAATTCAGGCTATGACGGACATAGTAAATTTTAATTCCTACCTTTATCGTGTAGGGAGAAGAGACAGTCTTGAATACATGTTCTATGATCTGGAAGATACAGTAGAACATACAATTTTTTTTATTGTCATCGTTTTGTGAGGTATAGATATGAGGCTAGATTCAACATTCTACGACCTCAGAATCTAATGGACTACCTGTGAACATCGGCCGATAACTGGAACAAGTTCCAAGGAATGATTGGTAAAATCTTAAGTATAAAAGATGAAACGGAGAAGAGATTGGGCTTTTGAATCCCCTGAGGCAGGGTGGATAGCTCTAGACCTGAGGGTCAGTGTGCTTAGGTGCACTTACCTCAATGATCAGCTGGGGACTCCATAATAGACCTTGCAACAAGAGAAAAAAAAACATGTGGGAATAAAGACCGAGACCCGGCTGAGACACAGGATTCTGGATATTAATTTTGAGTCCAGAGTTCCTGATGTTAAAGTTTGTGGCAAGGGAAAAAAAAGAGAAGATCCAAGACCGGGGAGCGGCATGACCTGCCATGTTAGATTTACTGCAGATAGGTGGGGAGGCCTAACCCACCGGGTTGGTCTAGTGGTTAACGCGACATCGCAAATCAGCTGATTTCGAAGTTGAGAGTTCTAAGGTTCAAATCCAGTAAAGCCAGTTATTTTTATACGGATTTGAATACTAAATCGTGGATACCAGTGACCTTTGGTGGTTGGGTTTCAATTAATCACACATCTCAGAAATAATAGACCTTTCTTTCTTTATGTTTAATCACCGGAACCACCGTAAGGTATTAATTATTATTTCAGAGGATGAGTTAGGATGATATGTATGAATGTAAATGAAGTGCAGTCTTGTAGTCTCAGGCCTACCATTCCTGAAATTAATTAATTGAAACCAACCATCAAAGAACACCAGTGTATACAATCTAGTATTCAAATCCGTATAAAGTAACACCTTTACTAATATTTGAACGTTAGAATTCTCGACTTCGAAATCAGGTGATTTGAGATGTCGCGTTAACCACAAGACCAGCCCTGTGGGCTGGTATTATGTTCATCTCGTTCTCCCTCCGAGGGGAAAAATGCCCGCCTCGTAGCATCACCGGTTGCCACACCACCCCCTCCGTTCCTAGCCCTCATGAGCTTTATCGGAGGTTGTCTTTTAGCCTTTTAGTACTATGCTCAGTAGTAATATGGTATATTTTAATAGGTTAAAAACTTTCAATATTCGATTGGTAAAATTAATGAGCTATTTTTATAATTAATAATTTTACTGTCGTACCGTAATAATTTTAATTCCTTCTATCATTTGATTTGCTAGGAGTTTTTTTATGATATTAGCTAGATTATTAAAGTGCATTGTGATTTGTTACAACGGGATTTGATTGGTCAGATTTAGAATTACTTATAATGTTCCAATCTACCCTAGAATTATAATAGTATCTGGTATATTAATCAAACGTATCAATCTGTTCTTTGACATTTGTTACAAACATATTGAAAGGCAAAAATATTTCTGATATTTTACAATTATACAGGATATTTTTAAAAATGTTATTATTTACTGAAAAGTAAATCTTTAAATTTTTATATTTTTACATATTATTTTCATTTTTCATACTGAAATTTTTTGTAAAAAAATATAAATAACTGATAGTACACAAAAAATCACCTGTTTGGCCAATTAAAAACAAAGTTTCTAGATAATGATGAAAGTGAAAAAATAACTAACAAAAAAAATAAAAATAAATAACATAAAACTGTAAATAAGTATTACAAACGCGAGTAATACTTAAAATATCATTTAGGATAATATATATTTTATGATATAATTAATGGATAATTATTAATTTTTTATTACATCCATATTAATGGAATTTAACCAATCAAAAACCCATAAATATTAATTAATCAATAAAAGTTTAGAAAGCGTTAAGGGACAATAGATCTTCCTGAGATTTCTAGAGTAGTCTTGGTTCCGTTAATACAAGTACAGTAGAAGAGATAATGTATCGCAATAGGACGTCGTATGTAGCAAGAGGTTAGTCGCCGATCCAGCAAATCATCTTCACTTGGCCCGCCAAACTAAGCTTTCGAAACTTTGACCAATAATAAATAATTTAACCATCTGTAATGATAACTAAAAATATGGTTGTCTATAACGCAATAATTAATTCGATTCTTTTTTTATATTAATTTTTATTTATTACATAACTGTACGAAGTAAAAGAAGGATTGCGATTACGAAAAATTTCGGTTTTTCAGATTTCAACAAAAATATCCATATTGACCATCCCTGAATTCATTTTGACTAGTTTCGGAGTGTACGTACATACGTAAGTAACTCGCATAACTCAAACACGATTAGCCGTACGATGTTTAAATTTTAGATTCAGAACTGCTGTAACATCTAGTTGTGCACCTCCTCCTTTTGATTGCAATCGACTGAATCAAAAGTATCCATAAAAACCCAAAATCTAAAAAAAAAATCTGGATTTTGAACGTTCTCTAAATTGCAGTAATAAGCCCTCATTGAGAGAGCTTTTCAACGATGTCATAAATGGTATTTATTTTCATTGGTTCCAGAGTTATAGCCAAATAAAATTTTAATTAATGAAACAATTAGATATTAATGAATAATTAGTGGTAAGGCACATAAGTTCGAATCAGACTTCATCTCCTTTTTTTATAACTTTTTTTTTTTAAATTTAAATATATTTATTTATTAGTTATTAATCTCTGATTATAAAGAATTTTTCGATAAAAAAAAGTATCAGAAGTAATTAATGAAATAAAATTTTATGTACTTTTCATTTTTACAAAAATGTGTGTATATGTAATTTAATAGGCGTACAAGGAAGTCATCTGGTGCCCACTCAGATTTTTTTTTAAATTAATTTTTATCTGTTTTTTAAATCATCTATTTTTAGATTATGATTGCCAAATATATCAAAATTGTTCTATTTTAATTTAATATTATCTTATTTACTTATCATAATATATTTAAAAAAAAGAAGTATCTTAATAATAATAATATTAACGATCTATTGTATTATAACTGACTGAATTAATTATATCGTTATTATAATTATATAACAACTATAAGGAAATAAGATATCCACATGTATTTATTTGGAGACCCATTTCGAAAGTACGGTGTATTGAAATGAAAAATTAATGTTCTAATAGAATCGATTTCTTTTTGTATAAAGAAAAATTTGGAAATGATTTGGAAAGGGTTCTTGAGGAGAATGGCCGATATTAGGTTATTTGATTACAGCTCTTTTTTTTTATCGTACTGTTTTTACTGGCATATTTTTTTATTGTTTGCCATTTTTTCCAACCCTTCTTTTTAGTAAACAGTTTTGGTGAGTGAAAGAAAAAATAAAATAAACTTTTTTGTATATTTTTCTTCCTTTTTGTATTATGAATGACCGTTCTTACTGGTAGGTCTCTTTTATATATTTTTTTTCTTCATTTTTGAGAGTTTAGCATAGTATAAATGTTTTTACTGTTCTGACCTGCCCTTTATTCATTGGCATTTACTGTCCCTAGAGAGGATTGGGGTGGCTATTAGGGAATACATGAAGGCTACCTTAAGAAAGGTAATTACAATATGATAAAAGGATATTTTTTAAAAATATATACTATTTATTCTATTTTTTCTTTTTAAATAGATTTTATTTTAGTCAGAAATTTTTGCTTTTCGTTTTTCTACGTTGAAACCAAGGCCGGCCAGTTGGCTTAAAGGTTAATAAGCTGGCTTTTCTATATATTTCATATATCTCATCTTCCTTGCAAAAATAAATATGTATGGTTTAAAAGTCGTAATACTAAACAAAAATAAAACAAACTAATTGGATAAAATGGAAAATAATACAAAACAATCCCACGTAAACAGTTTAAGGACCATTATTTAAAAACAATAATATATGTTCTGCAAGTCTAAGAGCAGAAAAAGTAGTAGCAGAATCATTCATTTTCTCTCAATCACTAAGATAGTAAGCATATATCTCTAAATTTAAAAATTTAATTATATTTTTAATTATATATAGTTATAAAAACAAAAAAAAACCGATCTGAAGAAGTAGTGATTTCTACAAAAGTACTCAAGAGAAAGACAAAAACCCAGTTACTGAAACCGTAAACGTTTATGAAAACGTAAATAAATTAATATAAATCTCAATAAACTTTTTTACTATTGGTTTCCTTTTAAAATGTTTATAACTATAATTTTAATGCTACAAAATCCAATTTTTATTACATTTTTAAAAATATTTTTAGCTTTCCAACTTTTTTTGGAGTCATACAAAATATCCCGGGAGATACTGGACGAACTTAAGAGACTCATTCAGGACTTTAAAATAATTTTATCAAACATGGCCCGTTAATATGATTACATAATAATTAAACCCACTTACCAACAATTTTATAAATTTAGTCAAAGCGCTTTCGGAACGTAACTATTCCATCATCAGAAACTCAAAAAGAAGTTTTTTAATTTTATTATAACTAAAACTTCATAGTCTGTGTCGACATAATTTTAAAAAAAATGACGACCACTGTTATATAATTTACATAAAAATTTTACACAGACTATGAAGTTTTAATTTTAATAAAATTAAACAACATATTTTTTAATTCCTGATGATGGAATAGTTATCCGAAAGCGGTTGGACTAATTTATAAAATCGTTGGTAAATGGCTTTAAAATAAATCAAAAGGTTTATGTAAACAAATGCTTTATTTCATAATGATATTTTATCGATGTTTTGTATACATCTACCCATTAACATCTACAAAATAAATGAGAAAATTTCAAAATGGCGGAAATGTAGATTTTACATTTTAATTTTGCTTTTAAAATTTCAATTATTAATAGCTCCGTAAATATTATTTTTATTAGATAAAATATTTAAGTCTTTAATTGCGAACAAACTAACACGTCATTTGTTCAAAATGTTCAATAAAAAGCTATGATATAGCTAAAATTATTACAGTTGATCATAAAAAAATACATTCAGACAATTTTGTGCCTTTTCTATAATTACTAATAATATAAATTATTATTAATTCAATTAGTATAATGAAAACAGGCAAAAAAGATTTTAATCTGCATAATTTTTTTCTTCTTTTTTTGTTGATGATACTGCCACTTAAACTTGTGCGTGGATATGGAAATGGAATTTTGAAGGGTATAAAAAATTCCATGCCTGAACGGGATTCCAACCCGGATCAAGCAGGTAATTTTTCTACTTTAATAATAGGTAGTCATCATACTTTTTACCAACAAACTTTTTATCAACTAGTTTCAACAAATGAGGTATCTTTATTATTTATTTAGAGGCACCCCACCATGGACTATTCCGGTAGTCCGCCACCCCCGCAGTTCCTAGGCCCAAGCCTTTACCTGCAGTCCTCAACAGCCCTCGAAACGTTTAGTGTTGTTGCACTTGTCGGGCAAGATGTCCTCCCTTCAGCCATCCTCGGAAAACCTCCGGCCTCATCGGGGATCTCAGCCCAGCACGAGAATGCCGAGCCGGTTGTTTTCCTCGGCGTATTTAGCCGTCCTGGCAGCCTCGATTGCATACCACCTACCTGTCAGTTCTATCCCTGTTTACACATACTGATGTTTTGAGTCTTCTTTCTTGATTCTATTACGGGCCGTCCTACCCTACGCGGAGTTCCCTGAAGCCTAAACAAAGATGCACGACCCAAGAGGGCCCCGCCCCTCTAGCTCCAGGGACTGTCAGCAGCCCTACCCTAAATAACACGCAATTTCATCAGCGCTCCTACAAACTTCTCTAACAGCGCATATCCCCTCCTATCCTCCACCAAGGCCCACAAATTAAAACGCAGCCCAACATCTCGACAAAACGCATCCCGGAGTCGGTCGTAGCGCATACAGTCATACAGCACATGCTCAGCCGTTTCAGGGGCATCACAGTGCGGACAGAATCCATCCTCTACAAGACCAAAACCAAACAACTTTGCCCGGAAATCCCCATGGCCTGTCAGAAACTGTGTCATTACATGAGTCGGTACATGATCCATCCTGCAACGCTTCTCCCCATCAGGAAAAATCAAATACGTGTGACGACCATTATCAGAGGCATCCCAACGGGCCTGCCATTCTCTATACCCGGCAACTTGAATCGCCTTTTTTCCGTTCTGATGTCAATTCTCTTCTACGCCATAGTTGGTGAAACGCACCTCGTTCACGTGCAATAATGTCAAGGGGCTTCACTCCCGCGACGACATTCAGGGCATCACCAGACACCGTCCTGTATGCCTTAGCCACGACCAACAGTAACAGCCGCTGATAGCCTTTGAGGTATCATTTAAGTATCCAACAAATGAGGTATCATTTTTTTAAAAATAAAAAGGCTTAATAACATAAGTCGATAAAACTAATATTTACGCTATTATGATTAACAAAATTAAATGGCCGCCATTTTTCAAAAGTAAAATGGTTAAACTTATTTATTTTATAAAAAATGTTCTTGGGTATATGTACACCAAATTTCATTACAATGTCTCAATCCGTTCGAAAGACATAACTTTTTATTAAAAGAACACAAAATGGCGGACAAAGGGAAAGTGTAACGATATAGATCATTTGTCCGTAAGAATTTTTTTGTTTATTTTGATATCCTGAATCAGTCAATTAAGTTTGGCTAACACCTTCCGGGACACCCGTAAAAAATAGAAATGGACTCCTTCAATCATAATCTCCTTGCCTTATGATAATCTTTTAATCTCAACACTGTCAGTACTATATCTGAAATCCTATAGTATCTGTTTATTCATTAAAAATCTTCGGCTTCCTCTACATTTTTTACTTCTACATATTTGTCTATTATTATAATTAAATTACTTAAATTTATATGTCTTAATATAAGACCATCAATATAATTTTGTATCTTAACAGATTACTATTATAATACTTTTTATCTTCTTCAATTTTCGTAAACACTATTTCATTTCCGAAAGATTATTTTATCAGTCAATCTAATTTTGAAATAATATATCCTCCTGTAATAATATATTTCAGAGGTCCCTAGATTTCTATTTACCATCCTTGTTTCTTCAGCAATAAAAGCCAAACAATCCAAATAAATGTGTTTGTTAATTTAATCTATTAATAGCAAATTTAATAAAAATTTGAAAGGAATTCATAAATCGTACAATATTTTATTTAAGTATTATTTAATTATTATTTATGTAATCTTTCATCTAATTTGTATTAGTTACCTATAAAAAAAACAACAAAACAAGCAAATATCACAATTATTAAAGTTAAGCTATGAATTTAAGTTATAAATTGAAATGGCATCGTTTATAAAACAGTTATGATAAAAGGGCAACGTACAATCGCCACATTTAACTATTCAAATATCATCCGGAGGTCCCGGGTTCGAATCCCGGTCAGGCATGGCATTTTTCACACACGCTACAATTCATTCATCTCAT
>JAAAKQ030273056.1:0-10578 GCA_010016005.3 Zanna intricata | reverse complement strand
AAAACAAAAAAAAAAAAAAAAAAAAAAAAAAAAAAAAAAAAAAAAAAAAAAAAAAAAAAAAAAAAAAAAAAAAATCAGTTTAAAGCTACTGTTTCTTTTTTCTGTCCAGTTTTCTCATCACTAAACCTGTTAAGTTCAACATAATTAATATTACAATTTTTAAAAGATACAGAATCCCAAACATCTAGTAAAAAACATTTTTCCTTTGTTCTCAAAATCTTTCCAAACTAAAGCCTTCTTTTAATTTAATTTTAACAAACGTAAAATCATTTCCATTAAATTTCTGGAATTGATATCCAGTGCTGTTCTTGTTTCAACCAAACCCCTAACTTTTAAATACAATAAATGTCTAGGGGATGACTAATTAGAAAAATTAATTTTTTTTCAAATAACCAATAATAACTATTTCATGTACTAAATGTGAATGGACTTCAACAAATAAATTTTTCGGCCTGCTACAAATACCATTGAATGTATTCGTTATTCCAACCCTAAAAACAGTACCATAAGGTAAGATTATTTTAAAGCATGAAATACTACATAAAGCTGTGAATCTGAGTTCTGGGCAAATGATCATTTACTGTAATCAACCATTGATATTATTTAAAAAATGAATCATCTTTTTTTATTTTTTTTTGACATAATTTTTTTTAAAAGTAACACCATCAACGCCTAACATTTAATTGTTATTGCTAAATGGTTATAAAACTATTTGGTTACAACACTTTATAAAATGTAAATGAATAGATCTTACTATTTATTATAATTAATATTTTAGGTTTTCATTAGTAAAATATTAAATTAACAAATTTCCAGTAGGAACTAAATGGTATTAAATAAAAATGTAATGTAATGGCTGTTGGACAAATTAAAAATAGCTGAAAAAGTAAACTTCCTTAAGGTTGTAAGAATTTTTAAAATGTTGGTGGATTATTTTTTTACATGTAATGAGATGAGTAGAATCAGATTTTTAATGACACAAATTGATTGGTTACTCTTACTGCTAAGAAAAAAAGTCTTAATTTCTACATTTCTGAAAGTGAACTGTCTGGAATGTCACAAACACAAACATAACGTAACAAAGGCCGTATCTTACAGCAACGATTTAAATCAATTACAGAGGAAAATAATTCAGAGAAACATCTGTTAAACCGATTCGTAAAAGGCACAAAGATTAAAATCAATACGATGGAAGAAAGATAATTTTAATAAAATAATTATCACAGATTGTAATGTCTTACCTTTTCTAAACACTCTTGGCCTTTAGCTTTGCCTCCCACTTCTACTTCGATTATCACAGAATTCGGCTGACTCACTAAACACCACATTTTGCCTATATATAATTGAAATACTGAAATATTAAATACGTTATAGTATATCGTTTTCTGCACGAAAAGTTACCAGGTTTTATTAATCGCTTTTGTAACGATCCTACTTCCATTGCAGTCCTTGCTATAATAAACGTATTCTGTTCCGTTCCTAGACACAATGAATATTTTGCGCATGCGTAGAAACGATGTGCAGTATAAAAAGTAGTTCCTCAGCCTGCACAGTGGCGGCATCTCTAAAACTTCATATTTTTACCTTCGCGGGAATTAAGTTGGAATGTATTCAAAACAAATTTAAAAAACAATTATATACATATATTCCCTTATATTTATATTCAGTGTTTATTGATTGATTGATTACTATAATTATTTATTATTCTTGAACTAAAAGACTGAAAATTATTAAGGTAGTTATTATTTGACCTGATTTAATACGTGCTGAATTTCACGTAACTAAACTTATGAGGTCGGGCTGTGTCATGCAGCCTTTTCTTAGTAGTACATCTTAATTTGCATAGCATTAACAATCGTTAACGTATTTCTACTAAGGCATAACGTTTTAAACTTCGATTACTGTAAATATTAACGAAATATATATGTCAAGGCCGTCGTTATTTTATTTTGTTTCTTTATTTTGATATAGTACTCATAAAATATATAACTTGAAGCTATTTTCTCTAGTTCCCCACCATTCTTTTCCCTGGTACAGTTCACTAAGTGTTCACGTGATACCCAGCTGATTCAACTCTTACATGCCTTCCACACATTAAACACAAACTGCTAACGTACGCACGCAGATACATGTATTGCGGTTTGTTTTTTTTTTTTTTTACTTTTGCATTGAATTCGCGGCTGCGCTGTTTAGATATTTAAAAGTAGACGGTTACTGAATTTTTATTTTTAACTGTAACACTGTTCAATTTTTTCTCTTTTTTTAGCTCCATCTGTGCTAAAACGCTGAAATAAATATTTAGAATTATTCGAAGTTTAGAGATAAGGATTTTTTTTTTATTTTGTGCGAATAGACCCCCAAAGGATCATGCAAATATTTTTAGTATTCTTTCTCCTAACCACAATTTTTACTTACGCAATGTTTCTGATAAAATAATTTTTTAATGCCTGTTATTGCAAATAACTGGCCATATACTTATACGATAGGGAACATATTACTACAAGAGAATCAACCTGTCGGAAAAACTATCCATACCTTATTAGTACTTAAGTTTTGAATGTGAATTTGAATGAAATTCAATTTGTAACAATTCACTTTTGCAAATTGTTCATTCGATTTTAAACTTATGGTTGGTACACCATTTATTTAATATTTTAAAAAATGTCTATAATTGACATGATGCAAATTGAATTGAATTAAAAATTTTTGTGTATTTCGCTGTAATAATATTTTTCTGTACGTAATTATTTTTAATAAATGTTTTTTTGCCTCACACAAACACTGCGTAAATTGTTTGTTTATTCTCAATCGTTAATTGCAATATCTTACTATCAAAGTGTTGTGATCATGGATAACCGATGTTATTATTTTTATTTCGAAGTTTTATCTCTAGAATGATTCACTAAAGTATAACCATCCTTTTGAGATTCCATAATTAAATAATTTTTAAATCCCCTATATTTTATGGATAGTTTTTGACGATTCTTCACAACACAAGTATTTCAATTTTGGTTACTGTTAAAAATAAATGCTAGAGAGTATACCGGTTTAGACTTAACAATTTTTTTATAAGTCACTGTTTCAAGCCATTAAATACGTAAAATAAGCTGTAGTATAGGTCATTCGTTCTCTAAGTTGAGGGTAACGTCCTCTTGTGGGCGCTGAAGGCTTTCAGGTGGAGCGGTAGAAGGCCCACAGAAAATTGGAGGCGTTCTGGCGGTCTAGGAAGGCGATGGCTGATTAAAAAGGCAGAAATTATGTTTTCCTGATATTTCAAACTAAAATTAAATACCTACTACACTAGTAAAAAAGATAGTAAAATATTAAAATATAGGTAAATATAGTAAAATATAGGTGATAATATATATTTTTCACAATCATTTTTTTTTTTTGTGTAAAATATTGGTGTCCCTTTAATTTTTAAGTAATTTGAATACACGACTTTAACTCTATAACTAAGAGGCTTAGAGACGAATAATTAAAAATAATCAAAGCATTTTAGGCTCTTTTTAAAAATTAAAATTGCTGTTTTTAAGAGCACATCTTGAAAATAATAATTGCAATTATTATTTTTGATGGTAAGTTTAAAAATTTTGGGGTTGCTAGAAAAGTTTTGATTTGCAATGAAGGCGGTGAGCGAAAAGGTTTGAGAATCAATGGTATAGATCATCCTGTTTAATGAAGACAATAAAACAATTAAAAATTTATCTATGTTATGAAATCAGATTTATTACTTAATTTCAGCACATTGAAATTAATTTGTAGTAAATGCGTTATATCTTTACGCTTATAGAACGATAAAAGATTGACAGGGTTTTATTTTATTCATCAGTTATATCTCGATAACCAAGGGTATTTTATATTATCGCTGAGGTTTGTTTTCAAAAAACCGCATGAAATGAGCAATGTCCTATTAACTGCTGACAATATTTTCTTTACATACTGCGAAATTTGGACTTTGGATCAACGTTTTCCAGTTATTTTTCAATCGTTATAAATAATAATTTAAATTTCAACCGTTTTAAAATATTGTTGTTTCAGGATCAGTTGTCAAAAAAATAAATAAAAACAAAATGTTTTGATAAGCCGAATCAAAAAAATGTGTACAATAAGGAAATTTTAAAAATTACCATTTCTGACAAAAAAGTTACTTGAAAATTAGCCAATAACTGGACAAGCGTTAATCAAAATTGTCCAGATTTGGCAAATACAATAATAAAATATTAGGCAGTTAATAGATCGTATTTAAAAATTTTTTTAATTAATTCCACAATCCCGTGAAACAGTGTTGTTAGACTTAACGTTTTTAACATTAAAATCACCGGCATATATGTGTATATTCAGTCGTCAAAATAATTTCACTTTCAAGAAGATTTGCAATAAAGGATAACGACAATACTTTTAATCCTTGAACAGTTACGCAAAAGGATTTTATATTTTGAATACGCATAATAATATTCGTTCACGAGCCATAGAATGTAATAAAGTCGAAACTAATTATTATTTAGGCCCTTTTTTAAAAACTCACTTATGTCGATGCCAGAGTTGCGCTTACTGCCATGATATCTTCGGCTACCACGAACTACACAAAAACAATCGATTTATTTTTATTTATGTTGATATATTATTTGTGTATATAAATAATTTAGATAGAGTAAAGACATCAAAATCACTAAAAGTAAAAATGTAACATCGATAACACTCCGAAAATAATTGTTGGATAAGCATCTTATTTTATCGGTATTCATACTCGGTTACTGATACTCATAGCCAATGGGTTTGAAGCTTAATAACTCGGTTCATAATAAATATACAAAATTTACTTTAGGGCGGACATATTTTGCTACTTAATATCTTCTTTTTTTTAAAAAAGTATCATTAAACAACTTTTAAACTTGACAACTATACTTTATTCAGTCACGCGAAAAGATTTTAAAAATATACATACCCTATTAATTAACAGAATAGGGTATATTTTACAGATAATTTTTTATTATACTGGCCCGATTTGGGTTTTTAGAACAATGGTTTTCCATTTATCGACCCTTTTCAAGAAATGGCAGTTTTAGTCCGAATGGTATCTTTTAAAGACAATTGAAATGGAATCGCTTAAGTTAACGGAAAACTTACTGGGAAGCTCACCCTTTTAATGTTTACGTTATTATTTATTATTAAGCAAGTTACTAATTTCTAAATTCTATGGAAAATAAATAGCACGCCGACCAAAATAAATATTCCGTTTTCTTCGATGTCGCCGTTCTTTCTACCAGAATTCTTTTTTTTTATTCTGTCAACCTAAACTCACTCGTTGTGAACGGAGCGGTTTGAACGGCATTGATAAAAAAGTGCCAAAGTGGAGAAAGAAAATGCAAATATCTTCTGTTATATTCCCGCGATTTAACGAACGCTTCTGTTTTTCATCGAATTCATATTTAATAAAGCTTATTTCATATCTTTTATCCGATTCAAAAATATAATATAAAATCATCCTTGTACGTTTGCGAACGTAAAAAATATATATTACAGTGTCGGTTTGCCCACTGGACGAGACATTCATTAGCTTTAAGATTTTATTGAGCTTTGGACGAGAGATGCTTTAGTATTTGTTATATGTACAATAAATACATACAATTTAGCTTTACGATAAAGCCGTATATTAAAGTGTAATTAGTGTAAAATGTGTATCTTCATTGCAAATTAAAATATATGTACGGTACATCAGCTAACAGTAAGTTTACCCAGGAATAAACTGATATTTTCCTTTGTTGAAAGCCTTCCTTTGTTGTGATTTTGTTAATATTATAATTGAGATTTTTGCAGATGGTAAATAATTGGAGAGATTTCATGATAAATTCATTTTTTTTTTAATGTACAAATAGTACATTATATTATTACGTTATTATTATTAAGCAAATTACTAATTTCTAAATTCTATGGAAAATAAGTAGCACGCCGACCAAAATAAATATTCCGTTTTCTCGATGTCGCCGTTCTTGCTACCAGAATTCTTTTTTTTTTATTCTATCAACCTAAACCCACTCGATGTGAACGGAGCGGTTTGAACGGCATTGATAAAAAAATGCCAAAGTGGAGAAAGAAAATGCAAATATTTTCTGTTCTATTCCCGCGATTTAACGAACGCATATGTTTTTCATCGAATTCATATTTAAAATAGGGATTAGACAAATTTTTATGTTCTTCACAGAGGCCGGAGGTAACGCTGCAGCAAGAGGATCATTGAGGAACTCGTCTTTAAGTGTTAGTATTATTAACTTTTAAGTATAGTGGCGTGGAAGAAAGGGCCTTATAGTTGACTGTTTTAAAATAGTAGAAATCTGATATTTATCGATATGTGCACAGAGGGGCTGGGATATTTAATCTCATTTTCATGTACCGATTCATTCTTGAAAAAATAATTGTTTTTATTACGGCGTCATTTTCTAATTTGGTTTATCCAAACGAACGTAACTGTTCGTTAAATGATTCCAACTAAGATAAGAAACCGTTTTATTCAGAAAGTCTAAATTTGGCGAGGGCAATGAAAAAAGTTAAGTAATTGTTAATGAATACTTATAGAATTTTTTAGTGTTTCACACGGATGTAAAATCGAGTAAATAAATTAAATAGGAGACTTTTCTTAAGTTTTATATCAGTTTTTCATCTAATTCCAGCGTCAAAATGAACTTTTGTGGCTTAAATTACCCCCCTTAGTTCTTTATCTTATTGTGAAACGTAGAATTATTTAGCTTTTAAACTCTCGGAAAAGAGGGACGTTACTAATAATTTACTCCTGGTTTTTTTTTGTAACCTCCTGACCACCGTTAGGTATTTCATCAGAGGACGGAAATGAATGATTTGTAGCGTCTGTGATAATGCCACGCCTGACCGGGATTCAAACCCGGGGACCTTCGGGTGGAAGACCGAGACGCTACCACTCGCGCCACGGAGGCCGGCCAATATACTATTGTTATCTTACCTTATCGCTCACAGAAAGGTAACGGACATAGTTTGATAGTTCAAATAAATACGCAAGAGAAAAAAAACGTCAAAATTACAAGGAGATATTCTAACTTTGCTATATTGTTACTTTCCCAAGCCAAAACAGACCGCTGAAATTTAGTCTTTCCTTTTCCACCTCTTTCACTTATTAACGGAAAACCCTTTCGGGGTGAAACCCTTATTGAGTGCAATAATATCTAGATTAGATTTTTTTACTTTCAAATAATATAAAGATGATAGCATCGGAATTTTTTTCTGAGCGGCCCGGAAACGGAAATAATGATAGTTTTTTAAACTGTAGATAAGTTTTTGAATTTTTTTTTTTGGAGGGATAGATAAAACATCAGTTATATTTTTCAGTTTTAAACTTTTACCAATCAATTTGTATAAAGTGTACAGATTATTGAACATATATAAACACAGAAAACAATTAGTACGCGTTAAATTTTATAAATTTGATTTTATTGACTACTCTCATGTTTTGTTGTACAAAGGATCGTAATAAATTGTTATTACGATCGATTATAATTACGATTATTATTAGGATCGTAATAAATTATTATTTGAGGAAGCAGTAAAATGACGCGTATACATAAAGAAAGGTCCCTTTTTTGTAATACAACGGAGAACAAATTTGTCATTCATGTTTATTTATTTGTTTATTTTTTTTGAAATCTCAAACGTAAATATAAACTGGTTAAAATAAAATTAGCAATTTCATGTATATTTCTATCAAAGCATGCTAAGATTCAATTCGATTCAGTTATTTTTAAATCTTACAGCGTTTCTTTTTATAACAAATGCATTTCGTTTTAACTTAACGGGTAGATATGGACATGTTTACGGGAAGAGTTGCACCATTTGATTCGTTACGACTTGAAATCGCGGTATTAAAAAAGCGGGATTTAAAAAAAAAATTAAATCTGTAATGGAATCATGAAGGAAATTACAATTCTCGGTTAATAAAGGAACCGTTTTGCTGCCCGAGTTCACTCTGCACGAGTGAGTGCGCCGGCTCGAGTGCTGAAGTTTACAGCATGGTCTTTCGAAAATGTAGTCTATTTTTTTTAAAAGAACACAGCTGATTGAAAACAACGCAAAAGAGGAATTGAGGAATATATCGCAAATGTAAACAAAATGTACTTAAGGTTGATATCGATAAAGAATAAAAAGTATTTTGATTTTAAAGAAAATTTTGATTTTGTTGAAACTTGCTTCAAAAATCGTATTATTTGACAAATCTTTAATGAACCTGTAATAAAAATTAAGATTAATGCACCAAAAAATTAGAAAGAATATGTTTAACCGTAGGGATTTAATAAAATTGTTAATTGTACTTCGCGAACAACGCAATTTTTTTTTTCTTACGGTTAGGGTGAGCAAAAATAAGTAATTTTTTGCTTATATATTTTACACAGAAGTAATTGAAAAATTATGTTTTTTTTTTATTAGTCGAAATATTAGTTTTTTTTGTTTTGTGTGAAAATTTTGAAATGAAATTTTGTTATTTTAGTCTGTGTATGTGCGCGCACACGTGTAATTCGGCGTATAGAACTGATTGCACCCGAAGTATATTATTTTCTTGAGAAAAGTAAATTATAAGGTTTTGTTGGTTGCGTTGTTGAGGATGTATTACACCGTAGAAAGTGCTGTTGAAACACTTGAACCGTTTACTTTAATTAAAGATGTGTTCTGACTAAAAGAAAGAAATTATGTCCACCATATGTTTCAGTTCTGTAGCTTGTGATTTTTATGCAGATGTGTGGGTTTCTTGCTTTGCCTGTGAATCGGTTTTATTTTGCGCATTAGGCCTAAGTTCAACCTTGTACACGCCACCTTGTTTATTTTTCTTTGTGTATATTTGTGTATTTTATGTGCATAGTGTTGTTTACAGGGATATTAAATATGACGAATACTAAAAAATATTACTGTGTTATTTGCGCTTTACTTTTTTTATATTATTGACATTCAGTTTAATTTGTTACACAATAGAGTAGGCCTATGCAATTTGTTTACTAAATTCGCTTTCATATATCACTTCTACTTCCATTTATATTATTATGTTTGGTGTGTGTGTGTGTGCTTGTGCGCGCGTGGCGTGTCTGTAATAATAAGTATGTTTAATTTTATGTAAAAAATTTATTTCTTAGTTATTTTTACACACAGAAAATCTCCCTGTCTTTAAAAATTTAAATTATATTACCAGTTTTTCAAAATGTAATCAGCTATGAACAAGTATGCAGTTTAGCTCACTGACCTCGCAGCTCTTTTCTAGTTCTAAGAATTTCCTACCGACAGGGCCGGACAAACAATCTGTTAGTCCGTGCCCTGGCACGGAGTAAAAAAATTGAGGGGCGCAAAGTTGTCAAAACAAAATGAGAAAAAAAGTCGTAACAAAAAAGAAAGTGTGTGTGTGTGTCGATTTTTCGCCTTTTTCAGCGAAGTTCCGTACTAAAATTGTTGAAAGTCCACAAGTTCACAAAAATGTTTTATACTACCTGAATTGTTATTTAATACCCCTTCCACAAAGAGACCAATATCAAATCTGTACGATAATTAGACGCGTGTTAGTAGTTAATTAAAAGCATAAAATATGTTTGTAAATTTTTGTAAAAACTTTGGTACCTGTCGTATAAAAGCGAATTTTTTTTTGGAAAATACCCTCAATAGCTGGTTTTCAAGTGAAAGAAAAATTATAGAAATCCGACGAGAAAATCGTTAAAACTTTTTCCCTATACCGTAAGTTTTAAAAATTACCAACGTTAAGCCTGTTCCGATTGCTCTTAGGAAAACATCTTTCTCCTTTTCTCTGTTCGTCATAATTGGCTGATACGTCTCACATGGTTAGAGGGGAAGGAAGAAAGAAAAGACATGTGTTCGTTGCGAGGGGGGGAAAGAATTATTGAATTCTGTTAGGCGCTTTTGGGAGGACAGAAAAAGTTATGTTGCGCACCAAAATTTTCGGTTGCCCGTCTGTCAATTTTTTTTTTTTAATATGTATTTAGTCAAGTGAGGCAGGTGCAGCCAGTTGCGTCGCACATATAATAACAGTGGCATTGGTTGTGTTAGTTGAGCCACAGCCCGTACACAGTTGTATCACTTAGGAAGATAAGGTTTATGTTTAATATTTAAGCGTTTTCGAAATATTTTACCAAGTGATTTCATTCGGAGTGGGTGAGCGATTTCTATTCGAATTGCAGTGGTTTCTTAACTTGTTTAAATCTTTGGCAACAGTTAGCCAACCACTTTATTTTGCTAGACCTTGTTGTAAGCAACAAACAAATTACATAATGTGTAGAAAAATATTATATATTAAATAATTGTAATTTTTGTTAAGTTTATAATTAAAAACATTTATATACAGCATACATTTATACATACCTCCCTCTACGATTCATGAGACCTTGCCGATGGCGGGGGGAGAGGCTTGCGTGCTCAGTGATACAGAGTAGCTGGACCGAAGGTGCAACCATGTCGGAGAGGTACCTGTTGAGAGCCAGATTAAGGAATGATTCCTGAAAGAGGGCAGCAGCTCTTTCAGTAGTTGTTGAGGGCGTAGGTCAGAAGGACTTAAACGGC
>JAAAKQ030273034.1:0-10578 GCA_010016005.3 Zanna intricata | reverse complement strand
TTTGCATTAAATTCTCTGTCCAATGTCAAAGAACTTGCGACGGTAGTAACTAATTAGGTGAAGTAAAATTTTCTTTAATCGTAGCATTATTTTGAGGGGGGTGTACATGTTCTTTAAGATAGCAGTGCATGTTATAAAAATTGTTTTAATCTGTTTTAGAAATCTGGACTCTTATCTGGAAAGAAATTGTGTAATTTTATGTTAAGAATATCTTATATTTATAGTAATTACATATAAAATCTTTATACTTGATAATAATACATTATGTTTATTATAAAAATAGATAGTTAAAAAAAAAAAAAATTAAATATAGTATGTGGTAATTATACCGCATAAATATTATGAATTTACCGTTTTAATTAAACAATAATGAATATTTTAAAATGAAACATCAGTAAAAAGGTTTTGTTCTTTGTATTTTAAGAATATTACGTTATAGAAAATGCGTTTGTATAAATAAATATTTACTTTATCACTTTATCAAACATTGCCAGTTTTCACTGTTGCGTGTTGGTAATCATAAAAGAAAATGGCGAAAAGGAATTTTGATCCAAAGCGCACGATATAGCTAAGAATGGAGAATTTATTTTTCAAGACGTAACGATTATTTGAATTTGAACGCTATAAAAATAGTTGAATATTTACAGTAATATCATAGGTGGAATTTTTATTTTTGATGAGTAATCAATTTTCAAAACAATTAAAGAATTATTTTTTAAAATAATAGAAACAGCAAGAGTGGAGAAATTATGAGCGATATGAGGATGAGGCGAAGAAATAAAACCATCTACCACCAATATTGTAGTGAGAGAATGATTCGTAAATAACCAACACGATATCAGACTTCCTCACAATAATTTATTTCACCTAAAAACAAACGCTAATTACTCTTAACAAAATCTATACAAAACAATTTAAACTTTCGCGCAGTTACAACAGCAGTGTCACCGATCGGATCTAACTACGATACATTCTGAACCAATCGTCTGTTCCCTCATCACGCTTATATACTCTCCGTTGTACTTCTAGAAAACTCTATTTGCTTCAATTCCTAATTTCTATTTACAAATACAATCAATTGCGAACAGAATAAATTATTACATTAATTATAAATCTAAAATATATCAATGCAAATTGCCAAACAAAAATTCATTCTTTCGAAAAAATATTAATACAAAAAAAGATACAACCTTACTTGCTTCTAGTTGGTTCCATAACTTTTCGCCAGTTTCGAAAGGACATGATTTTACACAACAAAGATTGAACTATTTTAATATTATTAACATAAAAATTTAACAGTCTTTATCACTTTAGTTATTTATTTATTTTGTTGACTTCAATACATATGGGGAGCCGGCCTCCGTGGCCTAGTGGTAGCGTCTCGGCCTTTCATCCGGAGGTCCCGGGTTCGAATCCCGATCAGGCTTGGCATTTTTCACACACGCTACAATTCATTCATTTCATCCCTCTGAAGATATACTTAATTGTGGTTTCGGAAAAAAAAATATGGGGAGTTATAATAATTTTGATAAAATCCTTTGTACTACAACAATATTTATCGTCCGTATTATCAATAATTTATAATGATATAAAATTAACAAAAAAAATTATGTTTTGCACGAATCTATAATGATAGCGATTAATACACGAGTGCGAAGTAAGTTACGGCACGAGCCTCGTAAATTTCGCAAGAGTATATTAATGACCATTGAGAGTTACATACCGTATTTTTTGTTCGGCTGAGAAAAATGTTGGGATTATTCATCTAAATCAATGATAGATACTCGTACATTGTTTACGGAATATTAAAAAAATTTTTCAAGAAATACATTAAATAATAAATTTCTGTGGCAACTGGTTACTAGTCATAAGTTCTGCTTTTTTTTTTAATATCGATGGGTGTTAAAGACATTTCTTCCTCAGAATTCGACAGTTAACAAAAGGGATACATAATGTAATATATAAATTTAGTTACTATTGGTTAATTTCAAATTAACATCTACATACTAACTATTAAACCGGATTAAAATCAAATTAAAAAAAAAACACATATAATATATTAAACAATACCCGCTTCTGATTGGTCAGCGGTTGAAAAGAGTAGGGTTTTGATAGTATCATAATGAAAATGTGTTTCATAATGACCCTCACTGTGATATACGTTTCAGTCGTGTAACTCAGATGTTATAACATAGCCATAAAAAAAATGAATTATGCCTCAAAAATATTATCTTTCTCAAAAAAATTGTTATGTTGTATATAAATACATCAATAAAGTCAGAAATTAGTCATACCTTTTTTGAAATTTTATTTGAATGACTTGTTTTAAATATGGAGGTTTTAAAAAATGGATGGATAACTAAAATTTTCAATATTGTAGTATATAATATACAAGTATATATAATATACTTTGATAAACAAGTATGTTTATCAAAGTAACTTTCATTATCTGATAATGAAAGCAATTTCTATATGTTTTGCCTTGTAGTGAAAGAATTTTTTTTTTGGAAGGGGACGAAAAACTTAAATGTGTTATCGTCTCCCTGATCAAACATAATGCACTAAAGATATTGTAAAAAAAAAATCTAACTTAAAATAAACATAACTAAAACTTAACACTAATACCACAGACAAGATATCAGTAAAACTTAAAAATAATATCACAATCTTTTAACTATTATCACAGACAGAATTTTAACAGTAAAATTAATTTATATAAAGCGTAACACTAAAATATAAAAATTTAACAAAATTAGAGAGAGGTATAGAAGCCCCTTCTCGGATACAGAATAAAAAGCAACGAACATAAAAATGTAAAAATAAAGGCATAAACAAACACATTAAAACGTTTCAAGATTTATGTAAAACACTAACACAACGCAAATATAGAAAGTCTAAAACTTCATTATCATTGCCCAGCATTCGGCGGATGTTTCTGGGAGTGAAAGAATTGGATCATCTGAATTATTAGTACATGAATTTGATTATGGTATTTAAAAATAAATTAAAATTCTGAAAATCGTTAGAGGCTTTTTGAAGGGAATAAAAATTGGATTTAAAAAAGTGATCGGCTTTTTTGGTAAAAAGTGATTTGTTACCAAAGAACGTAATTAAAATATTGTAATCAACTGTTACAGATGACAAATAATATTTAAATTTAATTATATATTTAAAAAATATATTTCGTTATTTCTTTAATATTTGATCAGTTTAAAGAAATTTGGGGTATAATTAAATTTGACTACTTTAGAAACTATGTAAAGAAATTTATACCCTTACATCATTTAATACAAACACAACTTTGCAAAATGTAATTTAGTAATATTTTAATTTTTTTTTTCATATACCACTTCGCATTCTTTGTATTAATGATTGCTTCTGATTACTGTATACATTTCCTCATTCAGATATAAAAACAAATATGTTAGTTTAAAAAAATTATAAAATTTAATAATCTCTAGCTTTAATAGCCCTCGTTGGTCGAAAGTTTGTTATTATTTCTGCTCATGAAATTCACTTAAAGTTATGCTATTGTGATTACAGTGGCCACATAATCAAAGTATTTTCCCATGGAATACACCGAAGGTTGCTGGAGATTGTTGGCATGCGGGCGTTTACTAAAAAGTTAGTGTGCTCAGATCAGCGCTCTTAGCAATTCAGTCTGTACGGTTTCAGTATTCAGTACTATTATATATATTTTAAAGCTATTTAGCGTAGTAATATAGGAAAATTTAAATGAAATTTTTTATCATTTTACAGGAAGTAAATATAAGTATAAAAGATTTATGTAAAATAGATTTAATATATGTAAATAGATATAAGAAAAATATACATAAGAAAAAAAAAATTTAATTTTCTAACTTTTAATTTTAAAGTTTATTTTGATTCAGACCTGTTTTTATTATTATAGCTAATAACATTATTTAACCAATGAAAACTAAATGGGTTCAATACGTTGCTGGAGTACCCAAGTTTTGTTTAACTTTCACCTTCCCGATGTCTATCAAATTTTTACTTTCGTGTACATACAAGGAAGTAAAAATTGAAAACCGAAAAATTTCGGTTTTCAGATTTCAATGGAAATATTCATTTTGAGCATCCCTGAATCAATTTTGATTAAAATCCAAAAAATTTGGATTTTACGCAATAAGTCCTCATTGAGAGCTTTTCAACGATATACTGTTATCATAAGTAGTATTTAATTTCATGAAATATTTGGATCTTACAATAGGAAGCTACATCGCTTTGAATCCGACTTTATTTCCATTTTTTTAACATTTTTTTTTTTAAATTTAAATATATTGATTTATTAACAATAAACCTGTAATTGTAAAAAAAAGTTTTACAATAACTAATAATTAAAAAATACCAATAAAAAAGAAGAAGATATGACAAAAAATCAGAAGTTATTATTGAAATAAAATTTTACGTACTTTTAAAAATGTGTATATGTAATTTAATAGGTGTACAATGAAGCCATGTGGTGTCCATATCAGATTTTTTTTGGCAAAAGATTTTAGGTCAAAATGTATAGTTGTAGAACTTATCAAAACGAATGAAAAAGTCTCAATTAAAATTTCAAGTATTTGTGAATTAAATAAGCATAAATTTAAATAGTAGTTAACTGATGTTTTAAATGTAATTTTATTATCCAAATATAATATTTAAAAAAATGTAGCGTACAATTTCATTTAATGTTCAGTAGTATAACATAAAATAATGATTTTAAATTTCAATAAATTTTTTTTTAACATTTTGAAGATAAGTAACTATAAAATTTTAAAAAATTTTGGACTTAGAAATGTCCACTTTTTTGTCTCCTTGATAAACATTCACTGCTATCTAATTTCTTGGTCATTTTGTCTCGTAATTTTTTTTAGGCGTGCTTACCTACTAAATTTATTTATTTTTTATATTGTTTATTAGTCTTCCTTCCGTGACCAGATAAACTGAATTTTGAGTATGTACTGAAATTATGTAATTTTATGTAGAAAAGTATAATTGTAAATTATTCTATAAATAATAATAAAAAAAAAAAAAATTATAAATATTATATATATATATTAGAAATCGATATATATATAAATCAGAGAAGGATGATTTAACTTTTTTGTTTCTGACAATTTGCCAGTATATTAAAATACGAATATTTGCGGAAGAGGGCTGAGAGAAAAATCTGAACTCTAACCGTTTCTATAATGATATTTAGTAATTTAATAAATTGATGAATTCCGTTATTTATTTTACTCATACTTTTATCTTATAATGTATTTTTTGTGTGCTCATGTGTTGTTATTCTTTTATGAGAAAGAAATTTCCCTTTTTTTACTTTTATTCAGTTTATATTTTCTTACCCTTGTTATTCACAATTTTTGTATATGTAAATAAAAAAAAAAAAAACAAATTAACAATATTCATAAATAAATATTGTAATGGTAATATATCTTCAAATATTATTAACAAGGAAAATAAAAAACTACCGATACGGTAGAAGTTTGGAATAGGGGGAAAGAGAGAGAAATAGAACAGAAAAAGAAATGTCTGTTAATAAAAAATACAAAAAAATATGCATTACTGATGTTTTGCGCATTAGGTTGTATAATGGAGATTAGTCCTTTAAATTTAATTAATTTTCATAGAATTTTAAAATGACGGAACAATTATTTTGGAAATTCTACGAACAGCACATTTGCATTTCTACTCAATTAATGACTGACTTCGGCTAAATTAAATTTCTTCTTGTTTTATTCATTTTATTTGAAAAACAAAAGAACAAAAACCTTTGATTAGGTAACGTTCTATTTTAAGCGAATGCAATACATTAAACTCGACTTAATTAGATTATTCCTGTAAAGTATTTCAATTGTATTAGATTAATTTAAATTTAAGTTAATTAAATTTCGTTAAAGCTGATATGCTTGATAGTGAGTATTAGTCAGACTGTAGTGCAGTATTTTGAGTGGATGAAATTAGGTTAAGTATGGAATTGTGACAGTTTAATAAAAAGAAGGGTTTTTCTGTTTCTGACAACTTGTTTTTTCAATCTAAGATTATAATTAGAGCGAAAGAAAAGAGTATTTCCGGTGATATATAATGCTAGGAAGTTTCTCATTATTCTTGCAATGTATAGGGAATATAATCATGTTTGTGTTATTATTTACTATACATGTTCTGTCACCACCTATTAAAAATCCTTTGTTTAACATGATTATTTTGTATGTTATCAACTTACATAAATATCTACTCGTATTCTCAATACAAGAATAGCATTACCATACAAATAGAATCTCTAAAAATAGTCGAACTGGAACAGGCGTTAATCTTATTCATTCATTTATTTTTTTACATGTCTTGCGTACTCTCATTTCTCTCAAGTGTCATTATTCAATCATCACGCGTTGTGTAAGAAAAATTAAATTAATATCTTGAACACTGCGGGCCGGTCTCGGGGAGGTGGAAAGAGGTGAGGGAGGTTTAGTCGGTAGGGGGCAGGTTACCCTTCGGTGGAGACTGCTTAGCCGACTAGCAAGGCTTTTTAGTTCGCTAGGTAGGCTAGCTTGGGACAACTAGTGTCCCCGGTTCGAGTCTGACACACCCTGTGAAGACCCCATGGAGCGTGCGTAAGTGCATTCCTTCATAACTCATCGACAAAAAAAAAAAAAAAATCTTGAACACTAATGAAGAATTACGCACACATATTGTGCAGATTTACTTTTTGTCATAAGGTTTGTCACTATAATCATTCTTCCTTAGATTTTTTTTTTTTATAGCATCTCAAATATTTTTTATTCAAAAGGTTTTATGATTAATAAAGTTTCTTCTTCGTGATACCAACCAAATGAAGGAAAGTATTTTTTAAAGCTTTCTTTAATTTACTACTTTGTATGGGAAATATTTTTCCCGTAATACTTCTAAATATTAATTGGTACAATCTTACAAACATTCACCTAATTTAAAATAACGCTGAATTTTTTAAAAGTTTCGTTCCTTTTTGTTTAATCAATCAGTTTAATTCTTCTAATTTCATTAATTTTCATCTATGACAAAATGAATGAAGGGATTTATGTAAATTCGATTGAAGATGTCAGGTTTTCATTATAGATTAATACAAATTTCCATTTCATATTTTACTTGGTACAAGATCCTAGTCTCAGCTGAAGACGAAATAAACGATTAAAGAAGAATAAAAATTCTACGCCAAGCTTACTTAGGAAAATGAAGAACGAAGTGATTTTCTATTTACCTTTTTAACTGAGCTAAATATATCTGTTATTCCAAGCCTACTTTATTGCAAGTCATACATAACACTATAAATATTGAATTAACAATATAATTTTACTGGGTTTACCATAGCAACTGTAAGTATTGTGAACATCATCACTATCAGGGAAGGTAACTTTTGTTTACTGTTATAAAACTAATAATTTTGTTGTATTGTTTAGATGAGTGAAAAGCGTAATGAAGGCAGGGAAAACCACTTAATTGAATTTAAACAATAATTAAACGTACGAGTATTTGTAATTTACGAGCTATGTAAAAAGTGAAGTTATCAACTTAAAAACTAATATTGTATTGTAAATGATCAGTCAGGTGTTTTACATGAGATAGTTTTACAATAGTTTTTTTTTTTTACAAATTTCTTCACTCTACAGTAATTTTTGACTTTTTATAAGGGAGTGGATTATAGGATTCAACAAAATTTTTTATAATGATTTTTATGTAAATTTGTAGAACTGAGTAATCTTCATCGATTTCAAAACATTAATTTCATCATAATGTTATATATAAATGCTGTTTTTATTGAAGTCGTGAATAATTTTATGAATCGGAGGTGTGAGGTCTGTGTGTACTCTATAGCAAAGCACACTAACATGCACGGATAGACGTCGAGTTAGAAAGGATATATCTTACTAACTCTAGTTTTTACTGCACCTAAACGCGTATAAAACGTACACATAAAACATAAATCAGAGCAGTGCGTGACCTCGCACCTTTATTATGAATCAAATGTAGGAAACTGAAGAACCTTAAAAACAAGTTGTTGATAAAAAAAAACCCATTAGTTTCCTGTTCTTTTTCTTATGGTAGAAGTAAACCGTAATGTTATCACTACTGAAAGGAAATTATTGTTATTTTATAATACAACTTGGATATTATTGTAGGAACAAATTTTACTGTAGTTAACATTAAAATTCATTGCAATTATTATGTCATCATCATAACTGGAAATAAAAATTATGAAATTGTTATTATAATGATTATTACGATTGTTATGAACACGAGAACAATCGATATAATCTCACTTCTGTATAAAGAGACGTCTTCCTTTGTTTCCGAAAACCTTGTAAATTACTGAACCAATTATTACGAAATTTTATATTCAGCTTTTTTTATGACTCAAAAAATGTTTACTACTGTTCAAACAAAGTCACCAGTTCACTGCTACATAAATCATAAATAAAAAACGTATAAATAAATAATCTTTTTTCTTCTTTTTTTTTGTTAACGATGAGTTGCGAAGGAATACATTTACGCACTTCCTATGGGGTCATCATGGAATGTGTCGAACTCGAACCTGGGGCACTAGATGTCCCAAGCTAGCCTATCTAGCGAAATAAAAAGCCTTGCTAGTCGGCTAAGCAGGCTCCACCGAAGCGTAACCTGCCCCCTACCGACTAAACCTCCCTCACCGCCCCGAGACCTAACCCGCATAACGTAGTCTCGAGGGGATGAATATATTTGATCTTCAAGAAACCTCGCCCCTTCATTGACGAGATGACCTTCTTACTGCCTACCATTTCTCCAACACCTGAAACAAAATAGATAAATAATCTAGAACTTCTTTTAATAAATTTTATGTCGCCCGTCGTCTACATCAGTAAATATCGATTATTATTGTAAATATATCGCTTTTATCAATTTCGACTTCTTCATACATTTATTATATGAATTAATAAATTTAATGTTACTATCACATACAAAATATGATAGTAATACAAAATATAAATTTGTATTGCTATAATAATATACGTAAAAACAAATTACTTTTATCAACTTAAAAGAAATTACGATTATATACATATTAACATAGTTTTGGTAGTTTTAAGAATATTGAATCTCGATATCGATATTGATTTTTTCAATGTGTTTTACTAAATTTTAAGTAATTTTAAGTCTAATGGTTAAACTGACAATCGCAAAATCAGCTGATTTTCGAAGTCGAGAGTTGTAAGGTTTGATTCCTTGTAAAAAGGCAGTTGCTTTTGTATGAATTTGAATACTAAACTGCGGATACCGCTGTTCTTTGGTGTTGGGATTACAATTAACTACAATGTCTCAGGAGTGGTCAACTTGAGTGTATTCAAGTCAAAGTTTATCGATTTATTTACACTTACATTTGCAGCTGCAGGCCTAGTAAACTAGTAGCAGTAATTGCATTTGTCTATACACACACAGCCAGATCTGACAACTGCTGGATAAATTGGTTGAATAATAATAATCACTGGCAGCGACTCACGAGAACTAATCTTCGCGAGAGTAAAATAGCCATCTTTAGATTTTTATATCCTAATCTAAGAAGTTTCATCAGGGTAAACTACGTAAATGGAATAGATTCGACTTTTAATTTGGTATTAATATTTTTATAATCCCTAGATAGGCAAGGTCACAGGTAGAAAGTAAAACTCCTTGGGTTGGTCGAATCTATACCAGAGCGTTCTCAAAGAGTTGAAATGCAATGTATTTGTTCGGCTCAAAATCGAGTTTAACCTTTGAGAAATATGTTAAGTCTCAAATCAGCTTTTGATTATCACCTTGAAATTACCTGCCTGAATTTTAAAGATTTCAAATAGGTAAAATGATTAAAAAATGCAACCATTTCAATACCCAAAAATGGAATGATGAAACCTTTGCTGTTCTAGGGGCAAAGTAGTCTTTGAAAAACTTCAATATCCTTCCGATTTTATTAAAAATTTGATTTTGCTAACATAATCTTTTTCTCTCCCACTATGAATCATGAAACCTTGTCGATGGTGAGGAGGCTTGAGTCCTCAGTGATAAAGAGTAGCTGGACTGAAGGTGCAACCATATCTGAGAGGTGTCTGTTGAGAGTCAGACTAAGGAATGATTCCTGAAAGTGGGCAGCAGCACTTTCAGTAATTTTTAAGAGCGTAGATCTAAATAAGGATAAAATCAAAACCTAAGCCGACAACGATTGTTAACATCTATATGTCAGTAAGTCCTCATGATGATAATGATGAGATAGAGAGTGTATGCAAAGAAATTGACGAAGCAATTAAACACATGAAAGGAGATGAAAATTGATTAATAGTTGGAGATTGGAATGCAAGTATCGGAAAAAGCAAGGGACGAAATAGTTAAAGAAATAAAGATGGTTAAATAAAGATTTAGAAATCAACTCTACTGCAAAACATCCTGGAGCAGACATTGATAGCAACCATAATTTAGTGATAATGAAATGTAGATTGAGGTTTAAAAACCCGAAGAAAAAATGTTTAGATGAATCGGATAAATTTACAGAAACTTGTGAAAAAGGAGGTAAAGAAGATTTTTGAGGAG
>JAAAKQ030272979.1:0-10579 GCA_010016005.3 Zanna intricata | reverse complement strand
AGTGTGGTTAATTAAAACCCAACCACCAAAGAACACCGGTATCCACGATCTAGTATTCAAATCCGTATAAAAATAACAACAACCTTTACTAGGATTTGAACCTTAGAACTCTTGACTTCGAAATCAGGGTAAGTATAACTTGTTTATATGCAACTGGACAAAACTTTCGCTAACCGAACAAAATGGCGGCCGTTCAAAGATGGTGATATTTTAAGACGGTTTTTCAATTTTGTAAGCCAGGATAAAATTACAATAGGATCTCGGCAAGGAATAAACCAATTTTCTTCTGTGACCATTTCATTGAATTTGTAATTCCAAGAGATAAATCTAAAAAATAAAAACAGTAAAACGGTTATTTTCACAATAAATATTGGCTTTGCAAAAAATACAATTTTTTACGGTTTTTCATTTTTTTTACAGTAACTAATAAACGAAATTCAACGTTTACGGGCTCTAATTATACGTGCTACAAATGCCCACAACTTTTATTTCGAACTTTGCCCTAGGAATTTTATCCTGGCTTACAAGACCATTCCGAGGAAAATAAAAAAAAATCAATCCATCAATCTCATCTGTCTATTAGAACGTCTGGACGGATTGAAATAATTTTTCAGTACGCATTTTACCTGTGGTAGGATAAGGGGGGAAAGGAGGTGTAAGGGTGAGACCTGTTGTAAATGGAACAGATTTTTAACCGATTTATTTTTACATATATGAAACATTATTTTGTAATAATAACGCTGCGGAGCAGCAAGGGGCCACTAGTTATAATCAAAATAGGTGAAAAACTAACAGTACGAAAATAGAAATTAAAAAGTCAACCAGTAACTTGGGCTGGCGATTCTAATATTGAAATTTGTACGATAGCAAAATTCTAAGAATTTAATTAATAATCGCTTTTAAATTCAGTAATAGAAAATATTACAGTAACGAAAAATATCGAGAAAAAAAAATTAATTAATTTGTGCCAAAGTCTGATAACAATAATGAACACAATTCCTTATATTTTCGGCGGGGATTCAAAAATCATATGGTATAATTTACTGGTAGTCGGTAACTTTGCATTAAGTTCTACTGTACTTTACAAAACATGTAGGAAATTTTTGTAAACAACAGATTGTCTATTAAAAATATCTTATGATTATTTAGAAACAAACACTATGTATGTATTTCTTACCTTTACTAGCGATACATTTACGAGCAATATGTTTTTAACATATTGTCTTCGTTTTAGAGAAATATATACAGAATTGTATGACATGAGAAGTTAAGGAAAGTCGAGGTACAATTTATTGTAAGTAAACGAAATCCGATTTAATTTAAGGACCGACATTTCACTATTATACAACAAAAGTGGATTTTCTTGTATTTTTAAAGTAATATATTTTTTTTATTCTCCTTTCGTGGTTAATAACTCACATTGTTTATTTTACCGTTGTTTATAGCGATAATTATTATAGAATAATCCGTTAGTCGGTGAAAAAAGGGCGTTAGCGAATATCAGTAAGATTCGGGTGACTTGGTGTCAGTATTAACAGGATTTTTGTGGGGTATTAGTAGTAGCCGTGGATTAGGGTTGAAACTTTAGAGGAGATATTTTTATAAGGAATAATGGCGTCATTAGAACGTCGGGATATATATGCGCCTCGGGGCGACCATGCTTCAACCGGCACTAACAAACTGTTGCACGTCGCCCACCCGTTCTACGTTGGCTCCTTATGTTTAACCACCCTCTGAATCTCGACCGATGCGTCATTTGCATTGCCAAGGCAATACAGCAAACATTATTTCTTTCAGAATTATGTTTTATCATAAAAATCTATTCGATTCGGATTCGTTTGAGTTATGCGGTAATTATATTTTATTCCGTCGCTAAAATTATTATATTGCAATTATTATTATTTTTAGCTTCTGTTATTATTTATTTTATACTTTTTAACATTGAGGTTTATTTCTTTTCTTATTTTGACGGAGTTATGTTATCTTCTTAAAATGTTTCCATTGTCTTTTTCAGAATTAAAGTATCTTAATTTTTGTGATTTATCCACATAATTTCGATTCATAATAACAATTATATTGTATTTAAGATTATTTTCAAAGCTAATAAGAAGTATAAGAAAGAATTACAATAATTTAAAATTGGATGTTAGAATTAAAGAGGTTATTTATGGCTCAGCATTATTAAATTATTTAATTCAGTTTCTAGCCGATAGATCCCTTTACTTTTGATGATAAATATTATTTAGGTTGATGAAAATAATAAAATTACTTTTATTCATAAGTCGGGATGACTTCATTATTTTTTTTCTTCATTAATTTTTTGTTTAGCCAGTAACATTACTTTGTTACTTTATTTCTTAGCAAAATCTAAATAAATTTTTAACTAAATTAATTAAGTTTAATTAATTTTTGAATAGTTTTATAACTACTCGTTGAAACTTTGTTAAATATGCTTTTAGTAATTTTATTTGTTTTTAGTAGCTAATTTTCTTTGTGGTTCCTAATATTTAATTAAAAATTATAAATTTTTTTCTCTTTACGTTCATTTATATCGTATTATCGTATAGTTTAATTTTACCTTTCTCAAGATCAGTATGTATATAGTATATTATAGCCAGTATGTATATATATTTTACCCGGGATCTTTCATCCGGAGATCCCGGGTTCGAATCCCGGTCAGGCATGGCAAAAAAAAAGTATGTATGTATATGTAGCGTTAAAATATTTACATACTGCATTTTATGTACATGTTAACTGTGTGAATTATTATTTTTATAATTATTTTTTTTTTTAAATAATGAAAATTTATTTAAGGAACTCTTAATGTGGAATCTCTGTAATTCTTAATTTTTGTTTTTAGGGAGAAGATGTCATGAGAAACTTCGTTATAGTTGTTATTTCTACTCCTTTACAGGTAAGACAGCACATCTTAAAAATTTAAAATTACTAAAATCAAAAGATTGCATCATCTTTGTTTTTTTAATTACAGATATTTTAATCACATATCTTTATTTGTGAATTCAGGTATAAAAGGTAAATAAATATTTGACATAATTCTTAAATATACTTATTCTTAGTTCTTTCCCTTTTTTTTTTTTTTTTTTTTTTTTTTTATTATTATTTTCCGAAGAAGGAATGCATTTCCGCTCTCATCATGGGGTTGTGTCGGGCTCCGAACCAGGGACGCTAACCGCCTCCAGTTAGTCAAACCCAGCGAACTAAGATAAGAAGCCTGGCTGAGCGACTAAGCAGACTCCACAGCCTGCCCCCTACCGACTAAACCTCCCTCACCGCTCTTCTCCGCCCCGAGACCGGACCCGCAATTAGGCACAACGCAGTCTCTGGGAGACGTGTCTGACGAATTTCGGAACTTCACTCCTTCTTCTGTATACTTACGTTCTACTGGTGGTGTACTACTCCTGTCATCCCTGTGAATAAAGAAAAAAGAACATCCATCTACCAACTACCATCCACGCACACATTCACACCCTGTTGTATGTGTAGATGTGTGTGTGTACGTGTTCACGCCCAAGGAATTCTTTTCCGGGTAGTCATTAAAATCATTTTCTGTGCTTACTCAAATTTTTTCTACACTGGATGATAGTGCAGAATTCTAATGGGATCCTCCTATTTTGTATCTCCTAATATGATTAGCCATCTTTCTCTGTCGTATTAGCTCAAGAATAGTTTCTTTTCTTGGAAGAAGAGAATTCGATTCTAATATCTACTACGGGTTTGATCTCTCAACACACATCCTTTTATATAGGTTTTAAAAAAATTTCAGCAGATTACATCTTTTTAGTTCTGCCGTACTAAGAACTCATACAGGTACAGCATTGTTTCCTAATCTTTTAAAACTCACGTCTCTATTGTTTTCTGCAACTATCTAATGTTCTTTTACGTATAAATGACCATATACAGAATTGCAATCATACATTCAACCGCGCATTAATATCCATATGGGATAGATATAGAAATTGTTAAAAAATTTAATCAAATAAATTATTTGTTGTTTTCTGTTGCCTGCTACCATCTAAATTAACAGATATACTTCTCTAATTACGGTTTTTTTTTAATACACAATGCCTGATTGTTCTGGAAATTTCCAGACCAGAATTGCTGAAATGTTTTAGAATAATTTCGACGTTTGCTGGTCGGCTGAACTATTTTTAGCGGATTTTCTTTTTTAAGCAATTATTTCTGAAACTAGAGACCGTTTGTATAGTGGTAAGGCGTAAGATGGAGGTATAACATGTAATGTTTCGCATCCGCTTCTGTTTATAAAATCATACTGCTTTAAATAAAGGGTATAAATTTAAAATTGAAACAAGTTGGTACTAATGATCTACTGAAATAAATTTAGAAAGAATACAACCCAAATTCTTCGCTTGATGTTGTCTGGCAGTACAACTCCACTAAAAGAGTGATAATTTTCAGTAGCTGAGGCCCCTTTGATGTTCCGGTGTACAGTTAGTGTGATCACTCAGAGCAATAAAGGTATCGGGGTCATATCTTATATTCTAAGATATGTAACATACGTAAAGATTGAATTTGTACATGGAGATCCTGTTTATAAATCATAAATCGATTAGGTAGTTTCTTCCCAGCGTCTGGAGAACAGAAAAGCTTAGTAGATACAATCTCGAAAAAACTTTCTTGGTGTGAGGATTTTTTTAATTTCAGAATATTTACTTCCATATGTCTCCTGCTTTTTACAGCGCTCGTAACGTCGTTCCAAGCTTCAGAAAATATTAAAAAAATATTTTTTTAATAACAATTTTTTGTAATTTTGAAATAAAATTGCTTTCTGAATAAAAATCTCGATTTATAATCTTGCTATTTTTCAATCAAACATCTGATAGAACTAATATTACTTTTGCATTTAAGTTAATAATCAATCAAGATGAGTTTTTTTATTAGTCGATTTCAATTTATAGATAGAATCGCTGCTACATGTGAATTGTCTAAAAAATTTTAGTTTCTTTCATTAAATGTTTGTAATAGAAACAATGAATAGGTTTTGAGTTGAAATTCATTTCCAATTTTTATTCAGCTTGTTTCCCGTATGGAGATAAGGTACAATGATGAGGCACGGTGACTCCATACCTCTCCAATCGGGTGGAGGATATGGCATCTCATTGGAAGACAAGGCAAGCACTGGAGACCACTTCCGAAGATCGTTGGAAGAAATCTTCCCGAGGCTGCGTTATGCTTAATTGCGGGTCCTGTCTCGGGGCGGAGAAGAGCGGTGAGGGAGTTTTAGTCGGTAGGGGACAGATTACGTTTAGGTGGAGCCTGTTTAGCAGACTAGCAAGGCATTTTAGTTCGCTAGGTAGACTAGTTGGGGACAGCTAGTGTTCCCGGTTCGAGTCCGACACACCCTATGGGGCGTGGGTAAATGCATTCCTTCCCAACTCATTAACAAAAAAAAAAAAAAAATTATTCAGCAGTATATTACCACCGTACAAGTACAATTTTTTTGTTGTTATTTTTTACACAAGGTTACATAAGCTTTGATACGGGCAATGTTTTCTACCCACGTGCAGGTGCAAGCGTTACAAATTATAGTAATAAAGTCGTTAACCACAACTGTTGTGTTACTGGTATTATCATGGTATATTATTTTAAACGTATTAAGTGTTATTTTTAGTACAGTTGTTTGCAGTATGATTCTTCCTAACGTATTATTACTTGGCGTGATAAGATATCGCATCATTTTTTTATTCAATACTTCTTTTGTATTCCCTGTTATTCGATTGTTGTTTGCGTGTAAAATATTTAAATTTTATAAAATTATGTTGTGTAAAAAGGCCTGTTTATTTATTTTTTTATTTTATCTAACCCTTACGACCAGTGATTTGAGATCTGTTGTACTAGTATAGAATTTAATACGCAAGCAAATTAACTTTGCTGCCGTTACGTTTAATGTATGGTATGTTTTTTTTTTTTCTTTTAAATGAAGCTTCTTTACTTTTATATCCGTTGAATGTCAGTTTATTTTTAGACTAAAAATAATTAAGAATGCTAATACTTATTTAGGTAGACCGTTCTAGTCGCCTTAACTGTCTTTGTTTTCTATTAAATGTACAAAAAGATACAACTCTTTTAAATTTTTTTCTTTTAAAAATCCATGTCCAAACTAAAAGTTCAAACTCTCCTTCTGTCTTTTGTTTATGTACAGTCTAAAGTGTAGTTTTTAACTAAATATAATTTTTCAAGTTATTTATTTTATTATATATTATTAATTTTTTAATATAAGTGGACAAACTAAAACCAAAATTTTAATATAAATTTAAAATATTTGTTTTATTGTATTTTTAAAAAACATAAGTTAGGCCGTTTTCATATTGAAGGCCACAGTATAACGTTAAGTATTTTTTTAAACACTAATTATTATAATATAAAAATCATACATTGATTTAGAAAAGAAAATTTGTCAGTGATTTTAAGTATTTCTTATGAACAACCCTTTTTTATTTTTGTCTTCAGTCATTTGACTGGTTTGATGCAGCTCTCTAAGATTCCCTATCTAGTTCCAGTCGATTCATTTCGGTATACCTCCTACATCCTGCATCCCTAACAATTTGTTTTACGTATTCCAGACGTTGCCTGCCTACACAATTTTTCCCATCTACTTGTCCCTCCAATATCAAAGAGACTATTTCAGGATGCCTTAATAGTCCTACAAGTCTGTCTCTTCTTTTAACTATATTTTTCAAATGCTTCTTTTTTCATCAATTTGCCATAAAACCTCTTCATCTGTTACTTTACCTACCCATCTGATTTTTTACATTCTCTTGTAAAACTGCATTTCAAAAGCTTCTAATCTTTTCTTCTCAGGTACTCCAATCGTCCAAGTTTCACTTTCATATAAAGCTACGATCCAAAAATATACTTTCAGACATGTTTTCCTGACGTTTAAATTAATTTTTAATATAAGCAAATTTTATTTCTGACTGAAAGCTTGATTCGCTTGTGCTATTCATCATTTTATATCGCTCCTGCTTCGTCCATGTTTAGTAATTATATTTTCCAAATAACAAAATTCTTGTATCTCTGTAATCTTTTCTCTTCCTAATTTTATATTCGGTGGTTCATCTACAATATTTCTGCTACATTTCATTACTTTCGTTTTGTTCTTGTTTATTTTCATTCAGTAGTTGTTGCGTAAGACTTCATCCATGCAATTCAAAGTTTCTCATAAATCTTTGTTACTCTCTGCTAGAATTACTAAATCGTCATCAAATCATAGCATCTTTATCTTGTCTTGCCTGTACAATTTTTCCCATCTACCTTTCACTCCAATATCAAAGCGACAATTCCAGGATGCTTTAATATGTAGCTTATACGTCTGTCTCTTCTTTTAACTATATTTTTCCAAATGCTTCTTTTTTCATCGATTTGCTGTAAAACATCTTCATTCGTCACTTTATTCACCGATATGATTTTTAACATTCTCGTGTAACACTACATTTCATAAGCTTCTAATTTTACCTTCTCAGCTAATCCGATCGTCCATGTTTCACTTCCATATGAAACTACGCTCCAAATTTATACTTTGAGAAATGTTTTCCTGACGTTTAAATTAATTTTTGATGTAAGCAAATTATATGTCTGACTGAAAGCTCGTTTCGCCTGTGCTATTCGGCATCTTATATCGCTCCTGCTTCGTCCATCTTTAGTAATTCTACTTCCCAAATAATGAAATTCTTCTACCTCAGTAATTTTTTCCATATTTCCAGTAATCTTTTTTATTATCTCTTCCGATTTAAAGTGATCAGTTAATTATTAAACTTTTCCTATTTGTATTCATAATACTATTGAGAAATGGAAATTAAAACATCGGATTGAAATTATAAGCGAAATAAGATTCAAATTTTCATAAAAATAAATTATTTAAATATCATGACTCAGGATAATCATCTGGATAAAAAGTTTCGCGTTAAGGTATTTATTTTTTCTTTTTTTTTTTAATACATTACGATGAACAGAATTTGAGAGGATTATGTTTTTAAATTAAGGTATGAATAGCACAAATAAAGAAAAAATAATTATTTTTCAAATTATATATTAAAACTTCTACCCTCTTTTTTATGTTTATTATCAGGTTTTCTTGTAAGCGGATTCACAATGATTACTTCTTCATTAAATGATGAACAACACGTAATAAAAAAAAATAATTTTAAATCTGAAATTGTATGATATTTTTCCAACCCGTTGAATAATATAATTAAAAAAAAGAATTTAAATTAAATTATCAAACTCTTAAATTTTAATAAATGTTGTTTTTAAAAATTTGTTAAATTTCTTTGACTTTGCTAAAAATAATGTCTATCTGAAAACACTTCGCATTGTTTAAGATTTTTATAGTATTTATTTACTCCTTAACAATTTTTACGTTATTTAATTCGGAGAATTTTTGGTTAGCCTATTTTTTTTTGTTGCTTTTATTTGACTTGAAATTTTATTTTGTAAAAAAATAAGTAAAAATTACATTTTTTCAGCGCTAGTCTGTTTTCATTGTACGTCTTTGCTGAGAAACATTAGTGATAAATGAATAATATTATTCCATTCATTGCTATGAACGTCCTTGCATGTCAAGGTAATTGAAATGTTTTACGTCGAATTGCAACTTTTTTTTTTTTTTTTTTTTTTTAACTGATCAATTACTAAGTTTTTAGTGCTTAATAAGTTGGTTGTACTATCCCTATTAATAGAATAGTTTCTACTTTTGTGGTTTATTTTTCTATGTAGTTATTGGTGTAATCAAAAAATATTATGTAGAAATATTCTGTTGGTTGTTTTTAACTCACATCGTAGCATACTTCAACGCGACTTGATTGAAGTGTTTTTTTTTTTTTTTGGCGAAAAACGTTTTGACTTTATTATCGCTCGGAATAAAATTTTGTAAAGGGACTACCTAAAAAAAAAAATGACATAAAAACTTAAAACTATCACAGCTAAAAATTCTTTTAAAAACACTTATAACTAATATCACAGCCGTAAATCTAAAAAAAAAATTCCTGAAGTTCAAGACGGGTATAAAAGGCCCCAAGCTAGACAACAGGAAGACCACAAAAACTAAACCTAGGTTAAAACTTAAAAAATGTAAAAAACCAATAACGCACAACTAAATACTCACAACTAATAACACAGAAAAAGTATCACTAGAAACTTAAAATTAATATGATTAAAAATAATGACCAATATCATAGTTGGAAAACAAATAACATAAAATTTAAGAAAATAACACAATAAAAAGATTCTTAAGCAGGAGAAAAAAAAACAGCATTTTAAATTTTGTGGTAATATGTTAGCACTTCGTAAAAAAAAGCAGCGCCCGGTCTAAAACATCCTTATCATTTCCCATCGTTTGGCGAATGCCTGCCTCCGTCTAATCTGAATTTACGCCGCATAACGAACGTATGCATTCACAAGTATATAGCGCACAGTCATGCGACAGTTGCAACGTGCGCATAGTGGTGCGTGCCCTCCTGATATCAGATAATTGATTGAATTGCATATTTTTCACATTATACCCAAAAATCCAACCCGGGATCTTCAGTGCTGTAGGTAGACACGCAAAATTCTATCTCATCTAGGCGTGATTGATTTGTTTTTTAAGTTATCGATTTAAGGATTGATGTAAAAATTAGTTATGAAACTATGGATGTATTATCGGGCTGGTTCTACAAGTAATTCAGTAAAATGATCTGACTTTTAAGGCCGAGAATGGAAGTTTTACTAATTAAGGTTTACTTTTGGATTAGATTACTTACAAATTAAATCCTATACTCTCTCTTATTTAGTTCAAAAAACTATGAGAAAAAACATTATTATTTTTTTTTTTTTTTTGTGTAAATACTTGGAAACAATTATGTTTAACGAAACTTCGTGTGTTTTTGTATGAGCACTGTCTCTTTTGCATAAGAACTGTATTTAAATTTAATTTAATTTTTTGAATTATTTTTTTTTTTAATTTCATTAAAAAACGAATGATTATATTAAGAAAAAAAATTTCTAAGAAGATGAATATAATTTAATTACTTTTAATGATTTGAGATCTCTGTCCAATTACCCAAGTTAAAATCATAAATTAAAAAAATCGCCTACATTTAAAACATTAATTAATTAAATTGTGTTAAATAAAGAAATATAAATGAACAGAACTTTGTGCTTTAGAAAATTAGTTTTCGGTGGGGTTTATATATATATAACTCTATTAATAAAAACCAAGTAAAAAGATTGAACATTAATATTTTTATACTATTCCTTAAAATATTTTCAGTTAACTTTCATACTATGGTATGTTCAATTTTTGAAAACCCCATTTTTATCGAATAAAAGCGAACACTGTTGTCCTGAGGAGCTCTTCTTGCTGACAAATCACATATATATATGTGCACTCAGTTCTTCCACGTGTGAAAGTTAAATAAGTAAATATGTTATTCATACACATATGTATATGTATATATATATATATATATATTTTGTCTTCAGTTATTTGACTGGTTTGATGCAGCTCTCCAAGATTCCCTATCTAGTGCCAGTCGTTTCATTTCGGAATACCTCCTACATC
>JAAAKQ030272967.1:0-27613 GCA_010016005.3 Zanna intricata | reverse complement strand
TGCTACCTAACAAGAAAATATGGCAATAACATGAATATAGTTGAAATCCTAGTTTCTCTTTGTAATTTGAAGCATTTGCATTAATTTTGGACCTGAACAGAACGAAAGGATGTCAGGGAATATATGTACCCCCCTCACATATCTTTGATTATATATATATATATATATATATATATATATATATATATATATGTATAAATATGGGAACATTAACAAATTCAACTTAATAGATCTTTCTTAGGACGAAATTGAATTTTTTTTTTTAAATTAACAGGTATGTAAAATTGTTGAATTAATTCAAAATATACGAAGTTTAAATAAATGTTAACGGTCACGGTATATAGAAGAAATATATCCGAAGGGGTAATGACATCTAAAATAAACATGATAAACAATAACAATCATCCAACAACTTAACACCCTAAGTTTTTAAGTAATATGTAGTTTGGTAAAATATTTTTTTAATTTCATATCAAAATATTGAATACCGCTATAATATCGTACTGTTCTTTTCCGGGATTATTTATTTTACGAAAATTAAAAAGTAAAATAAACTATAATTACCAAAGCGATCCGTTGTCAAATAAAATGCATGTTGTAGTACTGTGTGGATCTGAAGGGATGTACGATAATTTACCGCGACATAAAGGTCTAGTGGACAGTCTAACATCCCAGTCTTTTAGTACAGTGTCCGGTGGAACCAAACCTCGATTGCTCGGTGAGTAAATGACTGGTGCCCAACTCGCGTTACCACCTTGAACACAACGAAGTTTTCCTTCGATATCTTCCGTCGATGCCGGTATACTTAACTTTTCTGTTTTATTACAACATCTAAACACAACTGTTTTTGTTGAAGTAACTTCTGTATTTGCATTGCAATTAACAGAAATTATTGTAAACGATATGAATAAAAACACAAACATAGTAATAACAGACGTCATTTTTTCCCACCGACGTAAACAAGAATGAAAAGGAAACATTTTAACGGTTATATCAAACAAAACTAACCTACAATGTAAACGTAATCACGATACGCGAACTGCAGCTACGCGGCTGTCATAACCTCCTCCTTGCCACACATTAACACAACTATACAATGTCGTCTGACCGCTCGCTAGCTCACTCTTTAACCCCCCTCCAACCATTATAAAAACAACGGCCAGTAAGACTGCTTCCCCCTCTACTAATACACCCCCTTTCTCTCTAAACTATACTAAAGCGTGTCAGCATTATACCACTCCATCGCATCTTTTCGGGTCATGCTTTTACGTGAAAGTAGTCGGTTTGACGGCAATCCCTTTTGACGAGTCTTTTTTTTTTTTTTTAATAAGTTTATATTTTTAATTATATATATATATATATATATATAATGTATAAAAGTACTTTCCTGACCAAATGATGTAGCTTCTAGAGTACCATTTCTCAACCACGCGGACGCGAAATTAGCCTATAACTTTATACGAAAACAACTTGAAATCATTCTATGAGGAAAAAATCACTTATAAATATTTTTCTTACATTTACCCATGTAAAGGAAATAAATGAATGATTGTGGTGAATAATAATGTCTTGTTCATCCACACTTTTCTCAGTAATCTGAAGTGAGTGGAAACATATCAAACTTTTTGTTTTGAAGGCGAATAATCCAGATATCAAGCTTCTTAATGAAAGCATGAACTTTGTTTCCCATTAATAAAATCTTATCACGTCCTTATAAATTCACATTCAAGTCGTTTAAACGCGAAAATACTCAACTAAGACAGCAGCAACAAATACTCATAATTTTGTAAAAAAAAAATTGAGAATAGCGTTGGTTTATCCTTGAAAAATATTATTAATTCTTAATTCATCTCACAATTCAATAACCGGGTTAACATTTTCCCTTGCTATAACCAGAAATCAGATGGCGATAACTATCTACTTCTGTACGGAAAAGAAGAGATTTTTTTCTTTTCACCTATTTCATCGCATAGTTTAGCAAACAGCCTGTATTCTGTAATGGTCGACTTTTAGTAAAATTAACCATTTTACAGCTTTACAAAGAATTTGTTTGAGATTTTCCGGCATATTTTTTGTAGCAAGAGCATGTCTGTGAAGAAAGCGCTGCATTCATTTCGCCATTGGTATAAGACGATAAGACGTCTTTATACCACAACTACGTACTGCAATACATTTTGTCCAATATATGTTATAGTTTTTATAGCTTCATAAATAAACATGAAAAAGAGATTATCTTGCTGCATGCTTATCTTGTTGCATTGATTTGCAAAACATTTTTTTTTTTTTTGTTTTGGGTTGATCAGTCCCTATCGCATTCATATCTCACAAAATATAAGAACTTAGAAATTTTTGCCCCATCTGTTGATTCATCATGCTGAATACTAAAAAATTCACTTGAGTAACTTGCTTAATTATCTGATCACAAACATCGGCAGCCATGTCATCGACTAGCTTTGATATTGTGACGTTTAAAAGCGGATTTTTTTTTTCAAGTTTTTTTTTTGCTTTTTCCACACCTATTAAAATACTGATCATATGAATTGTGCAGCAGGTAATTTGAGGTTTACTGCAATTGCATGGGGTTTTGGACATCTTTTTTATTTATTTTTTATTAAACATCCACGCAGCAACTGGTACCACCATTAGGTATGTCATCAGCCGCTGCGCAGTGTCGTGGCAGCAGATTAACCTACCACCTCCCAAGCTTGGGTCCAGCAATTGGACCCTTCCATTGGAGTCTACCCGGTCTCATCGAAGCACCCCGACCCTCTGCTTCTGGGATGCCAAAGAACCCCTCTTCTGGAGAGCTACCCTTCCTGGCCCTATCACTTATCCCTACTGAGAGTCGAGTGTGTATTTCACACACCCGGCCCACTCCCCCGTGCGCGACTCTGACACACTTCGAGGGGCCCCTATGCGTCATCAGAACTATCCCGATCCAGAACACTCTTGCGTGTGTCCTGGACCAAGGTATCCTCAGCAATTGGGCTGCCCCCTCGCCCTACACGTTGCCACGGTTCGCCCCTGGCGTCCACCTCGTTTTCTGACACTTAAGTTATATATACAAATATATACATATTAAAAAACAAAATTCCTTAGCCTGTATTACATCCTAGTTTATCACGTACAAAACCGTGAGACTACCAATTTACAACAACATTCATCGATAATAATACAAATAAAAGATAATATAACTTATGCTACGAAGATCCTAACCTAATACACGGCGACAGCCATCAAGGAGGTTGCAACCGATTTCTGCTGACTAGATATCCTGAGTAAGGGTTGTGCCGCTAGTCCATTCCCCATAACAGTGCTTCTCTCTGTTTTGTTTCCAGAATTCTCGAGGCCAGAGATATCACCTCATCTCACTGACGTCTTCCTCGAAGCATGTGTTCCACCAGGTTTTCTGGAGTTACCCAATCCAGGCCGTATAGCCTCTTAACTCCTTCCCACCTGCGGTAGTGGAAGAACACATGCTCCGGGGTATCTTCTTCCTGGGAGTAGATACATGTAGAATCCCTTCCTCTTCCAAACCGATGCAGATAAGCCCCGAACCCTCCATGATCCGAGAGGAGCTGGGTGAGGTAATAATTGACCTCGGAGTTTGGACATCTTAGCTACTCTTAATGTTACGAGATAAGATCCTTCAAGTATACTTTTATCAGTATAGCTTGATTTATAAATAAAAGCTTGCTGATTTTCAACGTATGTAACGTTCTTTTGAAAAATTCCAAGAGTCTGCTTTTATGATCCGGATGTTTAATATCCAAGTATCGAATTAATTTTGATGATTTCATACTTTCATCGGAGAGGACCTAAAGGCAGAAATCTCACTGTGGTTTTTCATCCAATGAGGTAAAATCTTAATTTAAATAACTGTCATTGTGCAATCTTGAATTTTTTCCAATCGATTCACTGGATTTAGATGGCTCACTTCGTTTTTCATAAATCCATCCATTTTTCATAACAATTTAATTGAGAAAAAAAAAACAAAAACAGTTCCACCGTTGGACCGCACACTAAAAAACCGAAACCTAAATTATTATTATTATTTTCAATGAAACTACGCTTTTAAAAACTTAAATAAAGACATCAAACGCACGCTTTGCATTCATACAATCCTTTACGCTTCTTTTATACTGCTGAGAGCACTACATGTTCAGACGTATCATATGCATGTCCAACATGACGCTCTCACAGCGAATATCATCCAAACAGACCAAATTACAAGGGGCACGTACACATTAAGTTGAAAGTTGTAAATTGCTCATATTTGTACTTTTCAAACATGCACGTTTATTACACACTATCAACGCAGTTAAATAATTTTAAATATGTTTCATTGGGTTGGAATCATTAAATAGGGGGTTGCAAAATATTCATTATATATTTTTTTTACTTTATGGGGCTCGTGGAGATAAAAGGGTTGAGAATCTCTGATGTAGATCAATAGGCTTTTAAACTACTACAAAATGTTTTGCCTCCCGCTTCAATGATGTAGTAATAAAAAAGCTGAAAACAGAGTTGTTATATATTTCTGGCGTTGGTTATTTTTTCTTATAAATTGAAAAAATAATGATACATGGAAAAAGTTTAAAAAATTCAAAAAATCAATATTTTTTAAATTTTTTCTTCTCCCCACCCCTAAAATCACTACCCAAGGAAATTTTTTTATTTTCCTACATTTGCTATATTAAATGGAAGAAACTAAAAAAAAAAAAGAAAATCCACTGAGAAATGTACAAACAATGAAAGATTACATAATATTTTTTTTTGGGGGGGATGAATTAAATGAAATCTTATTGTATATTGTTATTGAAAGTTTAAATAAACCAAAATATGTTTTACAAACTCAAAAAATCTATATTTTTAACTTTGATCGGCTCCCCTACTTCAAATATTCCACCCAAATGTATATATTTTTTTTCGTTTGCAGTACTATTATGCCTATACATACACGAACACCCACACATATACCAAAAAAAAGAAGTGTGGTGTGGATTAAGATGAATGAATGTGATGGACAAATGAGTGTGTGATACCAAGGACGAAGAATGAAGATGACGGACACAGATAAAAACCCCGCAATAGTGTGGTGACGAATCAGACCGGAGGGGGAAGGGGTGATGGATAGCCCTCTGCTGAGTTGTCATCTGTCCGGGCTTGCTCTGGTGGGTGGCGATGATGATGCACGGGGACTCTGGAACCTCAGAACCCAAAGGCACCTCCCCGAGACTGAGTAATGCTTAATTGCGGGTCCGGTCTCGAGTAGGAGGAGAACGGTGAGGGAGGTTTAGTCGGTATAGGGCAGGTTATATATGCCTAACAACACCTTGACAGAACCTGTTAGCTTGTTAGCTAGCTCTTGTCGAATAGCGTCCTGGGTCCGAGCCCGACATACCCATGGTGGCGTGCGTAAATGGCATTCCTTCATCACCGACCAAAACTAAAAAAAAAAAGTACTATTATGCCGAGAAAGACAAAAAAAAATCTGTTAAAAATATGGAATAAATAAAAAGATAGCTTTTTTGATTTTTGGGGAAGGGGAAAAATTTTAAAGTGATAAGATAAAGCGTGCAGGCTTGTATTGAGTTTACTATAAAATGGGGTTATGTTTCCAAAATTTTGAAAAAATTGATCTCAATGAACCTGTTTACCCTACTCCCTGGAAATATTGATGCCAAACTTTTACCGACAAATTGCCCCATATATTCGAGTCTCTACCAAATTTCATTGAAATCGGTTTATCCAGTCAAAAGTTATTAAGCTTCAAACACACCAATATACGTACGAACGAGTATTATCCTGGAGTCCCTGGGACATGAAACGTCGAGAAATGTAAAAAAACTATACCCTATTTTTGACTGATTACCATACTTTCCTTTTTACAGCATAGCCTAGAGCTGATGTTAGGAAATTTAAAAAATTTTTTTTAAATTTAATTCCATCTAGCAAGTTATCCACTAAAAATATAAAAATTTTAGTTTTTTATACCCCTTACTCTGTAGTATTTGTTAGGAAAAAAGTTAGCCAAAATTTTCCCCCACCAAGAGAATTACAACTTTATTTATTTAGAATTATGGCTGTATTTTTGTATTTTCTAAAAAAAAAACTTTAAAAATGTATTTTTTGAAAAAAATTATTTCGCATTTTTCTAATTTTTAATGCTCAAAAGATCGTACAAAAACGTATTTTTAAAAAAATTAAGTCACTAAAATAACTTAATACTTCTTCCTTGATGGAGGAACTCCCAATTTTTTAAAAATCGAAAATTTTTTTTTTAATTACAATTTTTAATTTATTCTATATCAATTTTAGTGATTATTTTAATCGTTAATAAATCCTCCTTTCTGGCGTATCCGGGGAAGTTATGCAATTCATCACCGGCTTTTTAAAAAAATAAGTGACTATTCTTTGAAGTAAAGAATGTATATTCATATATATATATATATATATATATATATATATATATATTTATTTATTTATCTCATCGGTCTACTTGATCGATGAAACCATCCGAAAAATGATCGAAGTACTTGTGGAATTCATAATCTTACCTAGGTTTAATCCTGAAATTAAACTAACATGTATAAACGTAAAGTTTATTGTAAAAGTTGTATTGTAGTTTATTGTTGATATAAGAGGTTTTTTTTTTCAATAGAAGCACTTCTGCGTTCGATTTATTATGCAATTTATGATTATCTGTGGTAATATTAATTTGACAAATAATGATGCTTTTCACTTGAGAGATCAAATAACAATTTTAAATATTTTTACTAGAAAGTTATGTTGCAGACTAAATTGATATCCAATAGAACTGTTCTATTAAGGAACACTTCTAATTCTAACTCTTCTGATTAAGGAATCCGTAATTTTGATACATTCATTGAAACAATCCTGATAATGTTTTAGATATAAACATATTCAGTTAATTTAATTCGTTTTTCCACACCTAATTTTATTAACAGAATTATTAATGGCTGTAATGTATACATTTCTAAATTTAGAACATCATTTATGGAAAGACAAAATTATGTTACAGGTTGTAAGCTTCTGATGAAACTTAAATATTAGGAAATTTATTCATAATAACTTGCGGAGGAAGACTTAAACAAGTTTGTTTTTGATTTAAATTATGTTGTAGTTCAATTAAATGAATATCAAAGATTATTCTTAGGCGATAATATTAATTTTGTTGAGTTTACAATGTGTATTGCTTTTTGTATATTATTGTTACTATTGATTATGGGTATGTACATACATAATATGCAATTTTGTGTGTGTGTGTTTTAGTTGTGAGCGCCGCGCGCACTTCTTATTATCTTCTTATATTATGTTTTAGTATCCTAATTTAGATATATATATATATATATATATATATAAATATAAAAAATTCTAAGTAAAATATATTGTAGAATTTTATGCTCTATTTGTATTGAATATACTAACTCTAAAATTAAATTTTTTGCCGTAAATATTAAATTTAAGTATAAATTTAATGATCACTAAACAATATATTTTGGTTGCGTGAATTATCAAAATCCTCATTTTCAACTGTCAAATCCGGTCTTCTAATGACCACCGTTAATAATATTGGAAGCACAAATCTCGCGCATAAAGTTACTTCACTTCATAAAAGTGTTGTTTTGTTTTCTATAAAACTTCATTTATGCTAGGCTCTTTGCCTGAACATAAATAAGGAATACTACCTCCCGAAATAATAATTTAGGAACGATCAGAAATGTATTTTATAGTAACTGTTTAAATTCTGTATACCGCTCCTTGGAGCACGTCCACCGCTCCCGCACACCCATTCGTATAATCATGTAGTGTCCCCCATTCACATTACGTGAATTTTGCAGAATGCCGTGTTCCTGGAAAAACAAAACAGTATAATTTTAATTTGAATTTTGTGCGTTTAACTTAACGCACAAAATTCATGATAGACGACGAAAAGTGAAATCGACGAAAGCGTATGGTTATATCGTTTAATTGCTGATTAATAACCATCTGCATTTGCGGCCAGTGTATGGACACGCATAATACGTAGTGACTCACTACGTCAATATGTAATAAATACAATAACAAATAATTGTAAAACAATTTTTTTTAAATATTTTCATAGGAGGAGGGAAAAGCTGTACCAGCCGTCGTCCGCCCGCACAGACGGCAGTGTCGAGCTCTCACCGACTCTCCCCCGTTATCACATAGGAACTGGAGCTAACCGTAAGGCATGAAAACGGTCCCCATGTGACCAGCGCAGGCAACCCCGATCGCTTAGCAGCAGGCCCCAGCGTCCTCCGGGAGCCATTGGCAGACAACGACTCTGTTGAGTCCCCGCTGTCTCCCCCCCCCCAAAGGTTGGCTCTCATCTGCTACTCGTCCGCTAGCTTGCCCTTAATGATCCCCGTGTTCATACCCTCTATCAAGGTCCAATTCCTTATTGGAAAAATTTTTTTATTCGAAAAGGTAATTCCTTATTGACTGGAGCATTGTTTCTATAATGTTATCAGCATTCAGTTCCCCTAAATGCTGATAACACACATTTCTTGGTTGCTCCCAATGTGAACACTCAATAATGGTGTGCTCAACAGTGTCAGCTAACCCACAGTAAGTGCAAAGGTCCGACTCTGCTCTCGTGAATCTCTTAAGGTACGAACGAAAACACTTATGTGCAGTGAAGAACTGGGTGAGCTCGTACCCTACCTCACCGAACCCACGATCAAGCCATGACCTTATCAACTCCCACTTGGCCGCTACCTATCCTTTAGCCACTCTTCTTCCAGCTTTTTATCCAAATTCTCCTTCCTCTCAATTCGCTGATAAGCTAGGAGGTTCAAAGGAGGGATTGCCGCCACCACCAAGCCGCTTCCGTAAATACCGTACGCTACCCATGGCAAACCCTCAACGCTAAGCGACGTTAAAACCTCTCCAAAAATGCACGCACACGCTTTTTCCTCCAATCCTCTCATCCAAACAGGGACCGCGTAGAGGATAAAAACTACTATCTATCTATTTTATGTTGAGGTCTGAATGTAGACAAAACAAACGCCGAGGCAGTATGAACCGGGTCTACGCAAAATTAGCGACAGCTACTGTGCGCTTGCTTTAGTTTATATCGTAATAATAATAGTAGTACAGAAATATTTGCCTATTGCTGGGATTATTTTAAAACATTTAATGTATATTACATTAATAAAAGGTTTTCATACGCAGTTACTAGCTATATAAAATAATGACTTAATGAAATGATAAGCATAAATAGGTCGGCAAATAATTTGTTAAGTGCTTTACACAAATGCTGAATACTATTTAATTTTGTAATTTAAATTTAACTTATATTAAGTCAAGTGTTGTATTTACGTGTAGCCTTCTATACTCTATAAAATCTCAGATTTTGACAGGCAATTATGTTAAGAATTAGATTAAGAATTTAAAATCTTGTTAAGATGATTGCAATTAAAAACGTTGGTTCTCTTACTCTTAACTCTGGTAGGGCGATCTACATCTATAGACGCTTTGTTAGTTGGCTGCTTCTCCATTCATCACGGCAATGTATCACGTTAATTTATTCGAACATAGCAATTCTTTTACGTGTTCAATTATTACAATCGTGTTATGTTTTATGTTCAAATCAAATTCAATCTCGTCTTTACATTTATAATTTATCTAAACGCTTTCAACGGATATCATCGGACAATATAATGTATTCGTTTAAGTTAATAAACATGGTTAGAGTTTGCTTACAATTCTACAATTATTTACTACGTCAAACACCATTAACAACTGCAATCCTTGAATGATTCAAGTAATGTTTGTAACCATAACCATGACCATGTCATAGACGTTTAGGTAAAATACGAGGAAATAAACAATACATGCATTGGAGGTGTAGAATAGCAGGCAAAAGCCTGGGATAAGCGGATGATGTAATTTTTGCAAAAGATAAAGAATAACTTCATCTTATGTTGGATGCAGTTGTGAAAGAAGCTAAGCCACTTGGTTTGAGAATTAATGCAGAAAAACTGTTACTATGGTATTGAAAAGATCAAATAAAAAATTACCTGACATAAATTGCAATATAAAAATCAAAGGTACCCCGATAAAAACCGTAGAACATTTCTGTCTTGGAAGCTTGATAACAAATGATGCTTCTTATGACAAAAAAAATAAATCCAAAAATAGGGCTAACAGCAGCATCACTTGCAAACATAAAGAAAACAATGTGGAAAAACAAGCATCCTCTACTGAAAATGAAAATTAAAGTATTCAAATAAGTCACTTTATCAACCCAACAGTATGGATCTGAAATCTGGATGCTCAAAGAACAAGAAAAAAAAAATGTCATCATTTTGTCTCATGGTGCTTACAGAAACTAATAAAAATAAAATGGCGGCAGTACTATAAAAACAAAGATGTATGGATGGAAGCCAATGAAATGCCACCTACTACACTGACTCTTTGCAGCTGTCTTCATTGATTCAGTCATATTTCAAGAATGGCTAATTACAATAATATACCAAGTATACAACAGTACTGGTGCTGGGAAGAGATCAATAAGGTGACAAGGGAAACTGTGGTCAGACAATATCAGATAAGACATGAAACATATGCAATACAATCTAACAGAAACTGCAAACCTCTGTTAAAACAAAATCCAGTGGAAGAAATTACTTGATGACACTGTAACGTCTTATATCATCAATCTATGACAAAGATATGCATAAAATGATATGGTAATTGTAAAAAAATAAAATCTTACTTTTTATGTTCAAATAAGTTATGAATAATATAAAAATAAATAACTGTTATATTTTAATCTTTATTTCTTCACTCTCTAGGTATTTGTTTAATTTTTATTATTTTGTCAACTTGTGTGGTGTTATGTTAGGATATCTTGCTTTCATACAGAAGTTTCAGGACTTGAATCCCAGTTAGGCTTAAACAAGAACATATCTTACATTTGTTATTAATAAAGATAAGACATCAATAATACACTAAAAGAAGAGTGTAAATTTTCTGATGTTACAGTTGAAAGTTTATCGTAGAATGAATGAAACTATAATATAAGGTTAATCAGCTTGTGGGGTGTATCTTAAATTTAAAACAGGTGAACTGAATGATAAAAAATTAGGTACAACAATTTATTGGGATGTAGTTTTCCTGTTTAAAATAATGAAATATTTGTTGGGAGTGTGTTATCACTTAATGATATACTAAAAGTCTATATAGTACAGAAAAGCTATTAATAGTTACCAAATATGAAAGAATTGAATTATATATATATATGTTTTCATATCATTAGGTTAACTTACATCATATAATACAAAGAAAAATAGGGCATTCAGATCTATAATTATCATTAAAAAAAGGTTGTTGTAACCTGAAGTTTTTTATGTCACACTTATTGTTTTTCAATGTACTTTAAAATGGTCTCACAACTCTTACATTTTTCCCATTTAAAAACTTTGACTTGCTTGCACTTGGGATTGTGACTGTCTCATGCTAGAAAATAGATCATCAGATGATGGTAATAAAATTTGCTAAATCTAATTATTCTGTCGAAAACTTATTTAATGGTTCCTCTATTTTATTAACACTGTACGTATGTATATCAGAGAGGCCACAAAGTTGTTTGCCATACAAAGAAATAAACATGTTTTTTATTAGTATACAATATATTTAAATAAAACTATAACACATAAAACTTACTTTAAATTACACCTGTATACACTGCTCCGTTGTCTGGATATAGTTTTATCAGTCGCCAAGTGTATTTAGACATTCTCTTTTGTGTTTAAAGATCAAAGCAGTAAAAACAGTCTCTGATGACAACAGGTCATCAACATTCCTTAGTTGAAATGGGAGATTTTTTCTTTGATTAAACCCTAGAGAGAGTTGTCACCTGTTGTTAAGTTTGGACTTTTAGGCTGCCAGTGAATTGCGAGCCCCTAATAATCCACCGCCCTTCAAAATGCTCATTTAAAAAATCCTTTACTGGCTGGCCATAATGATCTGGAGCTCCATCTCTACCTATAAGCAACTTGCCTTGACTGACTGACTGATTCATCAGTGCCCAGCAAAAACTACAGAAGATATATATTGATGAAAATTTGCTTACGTTTCTTCTTATATGTAAGTGCACACTAAGAAAGGGTTTTTTGAAATTACGAGTTTAAAGGGTTAAAATGGAGTAACAATGAAATTTATTATTTTTTAAATTTCTCTGTAACAAATGAAGATATAACTTGATTTTGGTCATGTGAGATCTTCATTTGAATATTTAAAAACTAATTTCTGGATTTTTTATAATTCCTAGTTTAAAGAGTAAAAATGGATTTTTAATTTATTTTTTCAAAACCTGGCTTTTTTATTATTTTCCTGCAAATGAAGTTAAATGAAGTTATCCTGTAAATGAAGTTAAATTAATTTATAAATCCTTTTTTAAATTCAACCTTAAAAGGAGTGAAGAAAAGTAAAAACTTTTGAACAATGATAGCAAATTTTCCGCACTTTTGCTATAGTAAACAAGATATTCAATAGGTTTGTGCTTGTAAATACTACTCAGATAATTATCTAAAAATAATTTTCAGGCTTTTTGAATTTTAATACTTTAAGGGATAAAAAAAAACACAAATTATTTTCCTAAATTTTTTAAGTTTTATGCTACCGCTATTAAAACAGTCTTTATGAGATTTAGTAATATTGTGATGGTAATTTATGTTTGTAATTCTGACTATGTGTTTTGCTAGCAAGCCCCCATGAAATCAAAGTGAGCCCCCATGAAAGTGGATTCTTATTGACCTGTGGAAACAGTTGCCCTGAAGAAATTACAATACACTGATAGTTTTTATAAATTGAACAGGATTTAATTTTTATTTATCATTATTATTCTCACAAGAATGAGTTTAATAAACACAGAGGAATTCAGGAAGCAGAGACCCTGGCTAGATGGGAAAGGCGAGCAAAGCAAACCTGATCGTCTAATATATATATTATGAATTTAAACTTATTTTTTTAGTATTTTTTACATTGTAAGGTAAGATTCATTTACAAATTATTTAAAACTATTTATTTTTATACTGAAATACAAAAAATGAACAAGTTAACATTTAATATCATACATATCAATTTTTTTTAATGTTAATTTGCTATAATTCAAAATATTACAGAATATTTATATGTATACTATTAATTATTATATTGATTAACCTTAGTATTTAACTCACTATCTACTTTTGTTAAACAGATAATGGTTTAAATAATCAACAACTTACTAGTTCATTAGGGACTTTCAAAAGGAAATTGACAGCATTTTTTTACAGGCCATTTCAATTTGGAATTTGTTAGAAAATTATGTTCAGTAGATGATAAATTATATGAATAACCTTCTTGCCACACAAATTTGAACGAAGTATTCACTCAATAAAGAAAATAAAAAAATACTGCAATAGATTTTAATGTGTTACAAACAGTTTGACTAGGTAGACACAGGTTGATATTTGGTAGATGCAAGCTCTGCAAAAGTTATATAGGTATTTGTGTTCTAAAATACTAGAACACAAATACCTACATAACTTTTGCAGAGCTTGCATCTTGGAATGATTTTCCAATGGTCTTTGGAATAGTCAACAGTTGACTGGGCATTTAAGAACAGTTATCAAAACTGTAACTGAGTTTATAATTTAGTAAGGAATAAAACAAACTCAAACAAATTACATTTAACATTTTATTATAACTGTTTTTTAGTTACTTTGAAGAAACTTGTTTTTTTTTTTGAAATTGTGTCCTTTGTAGAGTCGTAGGTTTACATCTGAGAATGTGAAATTATTAGATTACAAATTAAAAATTCTGTTGAATTAAATATAAAAATATGCATACTGACATTATTAATTTATTAATTCCCTTTTTTGAGCTTAACAATCCCAAAACAAGAAAATAAATCTTTGGCTTCATAGAAGGTGATAAAATGAATTTAAATATAGAAGTAAAAGTTAAAAAAAGATTTGTTTTCAAATTACATGGAGAATATATTTTTTATTTTTTTAAGCTTATTATGCACATTTATCTCATTACTATTATTATTAATGTTACCCATCTTAAAAGTAGTCTGAAATCCCTTAACATATAATCAAATAATTTGTTTCGCACATATTAAACAAATATGTTTGTTAATTTAATATTTTGATTTTGTCAAACTTGGAGCCTTTTTAAATTCCATATTGTTCAATCATTTTTACAATTACACTCATAATTTTAAATTTGCTGTTGTGATAACAACAGCCTATATAATCTTTGTTCATTTGTTTTAAATCTCTATCAACTGATTTGCAAAGACTGCAATGTTGCAGCTAAATATAATCGTTTTTAAATGACTGGTCTTATTTTAATTTGACATTCTGGTTTAGGCATTTTGTCTATTATTATATTTATGCATTTATGGTCAACATTTTTCTGATGTTTAAGAAACTTTGGATAAGTTTGTTACTGTTTAGAAAGAAAAGTTTTTTGTACTTTCCTCTCATCATAAAAAATTATTTAACAATTTTTCAAAATAAAACAGAATAACTTGTTAATCTATAAATCGTTTAATGCTAGAAAATTACCAATGAAGGTGTATCATTCTATTAACTTGGGCCCAAAAAAATATTTAAATCTTATGGATTCAACATAATAGTCAAAGAAAAACTGACCTAGTTACAGGAATAATATTGGTATGATGAGGTAATGGCAGAAATGAACTATTTTAAATTATATGACAATTTCATTTAAGAGAGTAATTATTTTTTTCTAAAATAACTTTTAATTGCCTTAAAACTAATTTAAACTTAAAATTTTTGCAAAAAACTACAAATTTGTTTATTCAAGTATAAGTTGACGGTTTATAATGAATAAAGTTGCGATCTTTCATTTTATTTAAGTGTAATAATATACAAATGTTTAAGTATACAAATTTTAACATTTTCTTACAGTTATTTCCAACATCATCTCTTTTTCGAATGTGGATGTAAGCTATAACATACTTGCATACATATTTTTTTTTGTGGGGGGGGAATCAGGGAGCTCATTTTTCCAAATTTAAAATTTGAACCAAAAAATATTTTTTTTAACAGAAAAAAAAATGTATCTCATGAACTTTTACTTATAGTAAAAGTTATTAGCTCTTATACAGATTTGAATACTAGATAGTGGATATCAGTCTACTTTTGAGTCGGTTTTCAATTATCCTCACTTCTCAGGAAAGATTGGTCTGAGTCTGTGCAAGATTACATCTCATTTACATGTCACATATATCATCCTTATCTCATTGGGCAGTGGGGGGTTGCTTATTGTTCACTTGTTGAACAGATTGCAACATACATATTAGGAAAAATAATATGTAAAATATTTCATCAGTTTTAAAATTAAAACTGATGAAATATTTTGTGCCCAGATTGAACATAATAGCCCAAAAAGCTCCCAAGAAAATTACTTATAAAAATTTAAACAATTGTCTTTCTTTTCCCAATTATAAAAGAAAAAAACAAATCTTTTTATTTTTCCCATAAGTATGAAATGTTATAAACATCATTACTGTATTACATAACAAAAATAGACTTTACACATGTTTATCAAATTCGAAAAATGATTGTGATTTAATTTCAAACTACTTAAACATTCAAATTAATAATTTAATTTAAATTAAATTAATTTATAATCATTATAATGATTTTAAATCAATTAATAATTAATTAAATAGTTAGAAAATAAATCATAATAAAAAACATAAGTAAATATAATAAATAAATGTTAAGTGGAATTTTCTACTTTGGCGTCAGTATTCAGTAATAAATTCCAACAATACAGTGATCTAGATTAACTCTGATGATCTACAGGAATCAGTTATATTTTATAATTTTTTTTTTCGTGTGACTATTTCATCTCTTTGTTTTCAATTTTTTTCTTTACTTTTGTGAAATCATTACTAAATTGTTATCAGAATTGATATGTACTTGTGAATACATTTCACAATTTGAAATTTGGTTATCTCTGCCTAACCATTTTTTTTTTTTGTTTTGCGTAGCAGAAAAAAGCTCTTCCAGCCACCATCTGCCCGCACAAATGGTAGTGTGGGGCTCTCACCCACTGAAATACCTCCCCCTTCCCCTCCCAGGAGCAGCCGGAATCGCCTCTCGGCATAACATTGGCCAGCCCTGGGTGTCATGGCAGCAGATTACCACTGCCTGCTACCCTTCCCATTTGGGGTCCTGCAGCAGAGCCCCCCTTTGGGGTCTTTTTGGTATCCTTAGAGCGTGGTGACTCCCCGCTTGTGGGAAGCCGATATGTTCCTCCTCCAAGAGGCTGCCCTTCCCGCCCTACACCTGACCTAAAGGGGCGGTATGCACATTCAAAAATGCGGGAGTGCCCCTCCCCCACCCACATGCGACCTCTCAAACCTAAGAGGGGCCCAGATGCTTCATCAGAAGTACTCCGATTCAGTACCCTCTTTCTTGTGTCCTGGACCAAAGCATCCTCTGCAAACAGGCTGCCTCCCATCATACCCTACTTGTTGCCACATTTTGTCATATTCTTTCCGTGTTTTAAATCTTTTTTTTTTCAATTAATTAATTTATTATTATTATTTTTTTAATATTTAATTTTTTTTTCCGCGCCTTTATACCCTTTTACTCCCCTAACTGCCTAACCATTATATAGACAATCTGGTTCTTTTATGTATTTTCTGACCTCACCCATCTATTTCATCTTCTTTTATGATTTTTAAAAATGGATTTTTAGATTTTGCTAGTTTATTCTTTGTACAAAATTCTATTACTATAGTTCTCTTTTTATTTTTTTGAGTTTAGCCCATTCTCCTAATTATTTCCTTTTTTTCCTGCTTTGATACTCCAGTATCCTGTAAACATAAAAAAAAAAAAAATCACTTATTTTTATGTAGTGTAGTTTTATTTAATCCTCTATCTCTTAATGTATATTTTTTATATCTTCATCTTCTGTTGAAGAAGTTGGTATACAAATTTTCAATATTATTAAATGCTTGAGCTTTAAATCTGCTGCTTTCTTAAGCTAATCACTTTTAATCTACCTATTTAATCATTCTTTGTTTATCATTTTCTAATCTATCTTAACTTTCTCTACTTGCTTATATTAGCATATCCTTTTTTTATTCTTATTTGTTATTATTTCTTATTCCTAAGTTTATATTTTATTGTTTTTTTTTTGTGTTAATTATCTTACAATTCCTTGAACAAAATAAAAGTACGTTCATTTTTCCTGATAACACTAAACCTGATTATTTCTTGATACATTGAACTTTAAACAATACATTTATCATTGAAAATTACCTAATTTACCACAATTATATAAATTTCTGATGTTCCATAATCATCATAAACATCTTTTTTATGCAAAAAAGACGTTAGCACTCAACATGGTAAAAAATAAGTCTTTTAAAATTTGTTGTACCGTCTCGTAGACATCACTGAATTACGGATTAAGAGAATGACCGGACAACCGGATAATCTAGCGTATAAAAGGAAAACATAAAAATCACCCTTGCAATAAACAGGACTATTTGCCGAATTAGATTTTTTTGCATACCTATGGGGTCCTTAATCTTGTTATGGGATCCTTAATCTTGCATTTCAGAGAAATCAATCCCTTCTTTATACATACAGGTATCTCTAAATTCAGAATAAATTGCACAACTCCCCTAGCAAAATATTAAAAATAACATTTGGTTAATATAATGTACAGTTACAACAATGGGACTCGGGAGGATAAAAATACTTTATGTATAAAATGTGTATTTTATCTTTTTATAAATATAAATATATTTATGTTTATTCTGTGTTAAATTTAGTAAAGCAAAAAACTTAAGAAAAAGATGAATTCTGTTGCGTATAAAAAATAATTGGGATTTGAATTCAGAATCTTCCAGACGAAAAGCAGAGATTATTTTTGTTACCATTCTTTCTCAAAGTGGTAACTAAAAAAAAAATCATATAGTAAAAGACAGTTTAAAAATTTATTCATGATTCTCAAGGGAATGGGGTGGTCATCCATGAAAGAATGGTTGAAAATTTATGTTGCTAGGGTAAACTGAAAAACACCAATGAATAAACAAGATAAATGTTTTTATATCCTTCAGAAATGATGATAAAAATCAAAGAATCTAAGAATGGAAAAAATAAATTAATTTTTAGGAAAAACAAAGAAAAAGATTATTATTTAATAAAAAGGATCCATTAAATACAATTTAATTGAAATGATTTATTTTTTAATAACAATTTCAAATTATTAATAATTTAATTGTATTAAAAAAAATCAGCCACAAAGATAAAGACAGGAAATATATTTTTATAAGTGGTTTGCTTAACAAAATAATTTTTAAGAATAACATAACCATATTGTAAATATTTACAGCTAACTAAAATGGCCACAATTTATGAGCATTAATAATGTAAAAACCAGAGAAAGCACAGAACAGTCAGTGGTGATCAGTACAAGAAACTTTTGTGTTTGAGAAAGAGTTGATAGAGCTTTAGACAAGTTTGTTTTTATCTGAAAAAGATGAAACTAGAGGAGGTGCTTTAAGTGTGCAACAAAAAATGGACATTTTTCTCAGATTTCAGAATAGTGTTAACAAGGATTTCAGTGCACACAGAAGTACTATTACAAAAAAAATTCAGTTATGTTCTTGAGAAACTATAGTTTTTACACCAAATTAAGTACATTTTTTTAATGATAACTATAGATTTTAATGCGTTATTTTCCTTTGTATATTACATATAATGTAAGTTAACTTAATGATATGAAAACATATATACATATATGTTCAATTCAATTCAATTTAATTCAATTTTTTCACATTTAGTGAAAATTTTATAGTGAAAAAGCAAAAGTTATTAATAGCTTTTCTGTATTATATAGACTTTTAGCATATCAGTAGGTGATAATATGCCCCCAACGAATATTTCATTATCTTAAATGGGAAAACTACATCACAATAAATTGGCGTACCTGATTTTTTACCATTCAGTTCACCTGTTTTAAATTAAGATATATCCCACAAGCTAGTTCATTATATTCTAGATACATTTATTCTATGATTAACTTTCAACTATAACATCAGAAAATTTACATTCTTCATTTACTGTATTATTGATTTCTTATCTTTGTTTGTATCAAATGTAAGATATGTTCTTGTTTAAGTCTGACAGGGATTCAAATCCTGAAACTTCAGTATGAAAGCAAGATATCCTAACATAACACCACACAGGTTGACAAAATAATAAAAACTAAACAAATACCTAGAGAATGAAGAAAGAAAAATTAAAATATAACAGTAACTTGTTTTTATATTATTCATAACTTATTTGAACATAAAATTAAGATTTTCTTTTTATTCCCATTACCATACCATTTTACGCATATTTTTGTCGTAAGTTGATGATATAAGAAGTTACAGCATCATCACTTAATTTCTTCCACTGGGTTTTGCTTTGACACACGTTTGCAGTTTGTGTCAAGTTGTATTGAATATGTTACATGTTTTCTTGGATATTGTCTGACCACAGTTTTCCTTGTCACCTTATTGATCTCTTCCGAGCGCCAGTGTTGTATACTTGGTATATTATTGTTATTATCCATTCTTGTAACATTATCGAACCAACGAAGACGCTGCAGAGAGTAAATGTTGTAGATGACACTTCATTGGCCTTGCGAATCCTGGGGCCTGGGCCCAAACTTCCAGTCCCATATAGCAGGTTTGTATGCACCGTAGACATCAGCGCTGTTTGCTAGCCTTCGGTCCGCCAATATTCTCCATGAGCCGGCTGAGAGCGGTTATGGCTCTCGCAGCTTTGTCGGCGGATTTCCGAAGCTGCTCAGCAAATCTGAGTTTCCGGTCAATCATCATACCGAGGTAATTTGTGGCCGGCTGGGTCTTGACAACTCGTGCCAACCCACAGGGGTGGGAGGAGGGTATCAATACCTTTAGAACCACGATCTTCTTTTTACTGAGGGCTAGAGTCAACCCATGGTCGTCCAGCCAGGCACTGACCCTGTGCATGGCTCGGCTGAGCCTCAGTGTGCGCGCTCCATGTCAAGGTCTGCGACAAGTAGCACAGCGTCGTTAGCATGTCGATTCTTTAGGCATTGTTCAGTATCATATTTTATTTCTTATAAATAAATTTAATTTCTCTCTTAAGGTGTATTAAGGTGTTTGCTTAATTAGGTTAATTACAGCTAGGATTTAATATATTTTATTATTTTTCATTGTATTGTTCCCTTTTTTTTTAACTACACTCATTCATGTTCATCTCATTTCATTCATAATAAATAAAATACAACAATGTAACTAATATTAAATATTTAAAATATGTAAACATTAATAAGAAATATTAAACTAATATTGTACAAGCGTAAGAAATGTATTTATTTAATATAAATTGAAATAGTGGATTACAGTATATGAATAGTGAAAAATGAACGCGAACACTATTCGACGAACAAGCATCTCAAGCCACAGCAAGTCGTCATAGACGGTATTCCAAAGGTCGAGACCGAGAATCTACTCCTGCGCAGCCCTGATGTGAACGCAGTCCTACGCCAGCGTGCCGCGGTATCGTAGATTAGACCGCAGTTTCTCAGGTATGCGATACCATACTGAGAGTTATCGAGGCACGTGGAACGAATGCTCCACGGCCCGAATCATAACGCTCCACCGCAGAGTTGAAAACATTTTTCGCGTCCATCGTAACGAGAAGGACCACACGGCGCGAAAAATGATTGTGGTTCTCTGCTCGCCGCACTGCATCAATAACCTCTTGGATTGCATTTACGGTCGGCAAACGCTGCCGGAAACCACACTGGTTGGGTGACAGGCCACCTGAAGATTAAATACGAAACTAAATACAATTATAACTTCTCCATATAAATGGAAGAGTGACGTGAAGCTGGGTTGCCGAGAACAAGTGGCGATGATCAGACTTAGAAACGGTCACACACGAATAATATATTCGTGTTTGTTAACCGGCGAAGAAAGACCGACTTGCGGTGTTTGTAATAAACTGTTGCAGTCAAGCATCAAATGGAAGAGTGTACCATATATGAGGACCCCAGAAAGAGCTTCAGTCTAATAAATAATACTGCTGCTGAATTATAAAATGGAAAAGAAGAAAAACCAGTTGCTTATCTGCAACTGGTTTTGACCAGTGGCAACCAATTGACTATTAACTAGTCTATAAGTCAGATCAAGTTTTGTTTAAGGAATCTCTAAGTTAAGTAGTTATATTATACGAAAATGGATATTTTTTTAATAATGTTTGTATTATCAAGACATTCCTTTTTTCATTTTGTTTTTGTGTTTTATTTATTGTCTCATCTTAATACCAGGGCCCTTTACACCCTGTAAGTGTTATCAGTGTACTAATATATACAATGTTAAACGTTCTGTGCTGTTATTTTGGTTTTTTTAAATAAAATGAAAGAACCCTTTTCATCCTTACATATGATGAACCTGGTGGTGATGTAAACCATATTTTAAGGAATGTGATGAGGGCTAATGACTGTAGAAGTCGATGCTCATACAACCAAAAAAAAAATCTTTATTTAAAATTAAATGAATTATACTTACTTAATTTTATTATAATATTCCCATTGTAAAATTTTTTGAACATAATAGACAAGCCTGGGAAGTTTTACGACCCTTTGGTGGCTTTTTTTTAATTATTATTTCATATTTTTTATAAATGAAATTTGTTAAATTTTCATAAATCTTTGGTCTGTATCGACTAAGTTTGCAAACTTTAACTTTTTAATTTAACTTTTTTTTATATCAGATCTTTATAATTATTTTTCTATAAGGTTTGGATAACACCTCCCGCTAGGAAGGACAAATCATTGGCCTTTGATATGGCGGGCTCTAACTATTTTCATGTATTTATAATTTATCTGTCTGTAATTTAATAAATAATAAATTGGTACCAATTTATGACAAAATGATTTCTGTTTAAAAAATAAATTATTCTTATATGTTTACCTTTAACAAGTTTTGAAAGGTTTATTAACCCCTATTAGACCCTTTGCAGAGATTTCAGGTAAACCTATTCTTAGCTCTTTTGTGTACTTAAGCTTAGAAACATAAATAAACTATTTATTTAGGTATCGGTTACCTTTTTTTTTTTATTATACAATTCATTTCTAAGGGTCCTACCCCTTATTGAAAATCATTCAATTTAAAACACCTTTTCAATATACTTGTAATTCATAAATGATGCTTTATTACTCTTTTAACACTGCATGGAATATAAAAGTTATACATAAGAGTAGGGAAAATATTTTATAATTTACTTTGTTCAGTAATAATATCGTTTAACATAAAAATTAGGCAAACGTAGTTTTATTTTTTTGATAGTTTGTTTTGGTACGATCAGGTATAATTTTTCGTAATTTTAATAAAATTTTTCATGGTTTAGATTAATGGGTTTTTTTTTTTAATTTTTAACTATGCAAAAAACTTGTAAAAAATTCATTTTTTTCTTATCATACGAGGGATGGCTGTAATATAAAGCACACTAGACAGTAATGACAAAACAAAATTTCGCACGAAACGATAGATAACGCCATCTTGTAGTTTCATTCGCTTACTATTACTATTCCAAAACTCGAGCTACGCTCTCATTTTCTGCCAACGTGTAATGAATAAATTTTTTACTCATAAATGTTTTTAACAGCGGAAAAAGTGAACGCGCATAGTCACCGTTCTTTATGGTGATGAAACTGATGATGATCGAAGAATTGTGAGATGGCTCAAGGGCGAATATAAGGGGGGGGGGGGCTCAGGGAGCCCTGGCCCCCCGAAATCAGAAAAAAATATAAAAGTTTTTAAATATTACTAAGTTAACTTGAGTAAGTTTAATGAATCGTTAATAACTTTAAAGTACAGGCGTGGCGTTCAACCTGTTTCTGTTGCAACTGTGGAGAAAAGTTTCTCTACCCTAAGAAGACTGAACATTTGTTTAAGAAACAGCATATCTAAAAATATGCTTAATAGGCTAGTCTTACTTTTCACCATAGAGACATTGCAATTAGTGACGAAGAAGTTCTCGACGAGTTTTCAAGTGTACTAAGAAATCTGCATTTCGTTTTGTAAAATTAAGGGTTAACATAAAAAGGCAATCTTCTTTTTATTTACATATTTAATGTATCAATAATTGGTAATAAAACAATATTCTTTTTTCATTGTCAAATATTCACCGTGTTTGAACCCCCTTTAAACAATCCTTAAATAATCTTAGATTGAGAGTTTAATAAAAAAAAACTTTTTGGGGGTTATAGTTAATTTTAAAAATTGGGGGATCATGGGCCCCCCAAAATTATAACCTTTATTCCCCATTGAGAAGGGTAAAAAAATGTCGTGCATCATAAGGAGGCAAAGCGAAAAACTTTTATAACTCGCAGTGATCGACTAGTTTCTGTGAATGATGAGAACCACCAAGAGGATATGATTATTTACAGCAGATGCCTTATAAATAAATGCATTCCTGATTTCATTCTCAAATTTCAGTTACTCGCTAATTTGTCAACTTTGCAATTTTTAAACATAAAATTAAGTGTTTTATATATAAAACATAATAATAATAATAAGTGCCAATGAACGCTGTCGGTTTATTCAAATGGATATTTCCTTTTTTTTTTTTAATGTTTTACCGCATTACAGTTGATTGTGAGCCGCAGTTGTACTTTACTGGTCTAAGGCTTGATTTATTCTGTAAAAACAAAATCATTGAAATGGGTGATCAAAAAGTAGAGGAGGCTTAATCTTTTTTTTTTTTTTTCTTTTTTTGAAAGGACTTCAAAATTGCTCGAATATTTTCTTTTGTAATAAAAGTAAAGAAATCGGAACAATGTAGATCACACACAACTGTGGTCCGTTATTTTCTGTTACGTGTTATAACAGAGTGTTTCGACCCGAATACCATTGTAAAATAAAACGAAGCGCTGTGTATTATAAAGAATAATACAGTTTGCATTGTTCAACGAATGAATAAGAAAGAATCGAAGATTGTGAATGGGGAGGCTACTACTATGAATGTAATTCCACAATTACAGGAAATCGCTGAACTGTAAAAATAGCATTTTATAGAACTGCAATAATATTAGTGTGTGCAGATTGTCGGTATATCGATAGATAGGAATCTTAAATAAGGGTCGGTGCGGGGATGACGAGGGGTTTTTTTAATAGATAGAAAAAAATAGAATCTTCAAAAAAGATTTTTCTCTACTTCTACTTGTGCTTTCTTTAAAATTATTTACTGTTACTACTTCTTCTATAAATTTGAATAAGATCAAAACAGATGATGACAGGCCATGAGAATAAAAAAATTATAATAAAACTAAAACCAAAAGGAACTCACAAAAAAAAAAAATACTCAATGCATAATACTAGACTGATGAGGTAAAATATCTTTATTAATAGTTTCTTTTTCATATATAATGGAGTAATTCCACCATACCATTTTAAGATGAGATTTTGGTTGAGGTCTAAAGGCCTTCTCTTTTTATTGCAAATGTACAGCCATTGGTGAGTTTTAGCTTTGCTTGTTTCACAACAGCTGTTTTTTTTTTACAAATCTGAGTTGTCAGAACTAAGCCCAATACCTACTTGGTAGAACAGGGGCACTATAGTTGAGGTTATCATACCATATTCAATTGTCCTACTTTAAGGGGCCATGAACTTGCCTTTTCAGTCTCTTCCATTCAGCTATGAAATGACATCCCATATGCCATCATGTGGTTGACCCTTGGCTTCACCCATGAGTGAAGTCAAGGATTCATGGATGTAGGACTTATCAGCAGAGTTGATTAATTATTACTGTAGAAGGCTCTGTCTCATTATAGAAAGAATGGCATTAACCGGCATTTAGGGGTGAAATATACTTTGCATCAGTTCTCCCTGACTGGTGCTTTTTACCAGCTTTTTAAAAGTTAAAGGAGCTAGATTAGTTTCCAGAGCCTGATCTTAAAGATTTACACAAAATTAAAGCAGTAGCATAAGAGGATATAACAAAGAATTATTGTCTTCTTTAGGAGAAATAGGCTTGAATAGATTATAAACATTAATAAGCAAAATTTTCTAGAATGGAGAAATACCCATAGATCTATAAAAAAAAGACATACAATTTTTACCATACTAAAGAAAGCAGAAGGCAAATAACTGTTAGAACTATCACATTGCCACTTCATGTATTGAAAGCACTCGTTACAACAGTTTACAGGCAAATATAATGTGTGATGGTGAACAGTTCGATTTCAGAAAGAATATAGAGACAGAGGATATTCTGATCCTCAGGGTGATTTATTAAAACAGGATCAAGAGGATTAATAGATTCAGAGAAGGCATTTGAAGGTATGTAGAATGGAATAATAAAAATTTATAGGAAAATAGAACTGAAATATAGGAAAATAAGTTTTTATATACCAATCATCATATAAAATTATTTAGCCCTATATGTAATATATAATATATAATTTTTCAGCCACTCCACTAAGTACAGAATCAAGGAAACATTCTACCTTTACTATTTTCTGCTCATGAAAGCCCCTTCCGAGGCTAAGCTTATCTTCAGTAATGTATTTAAATTATTTTTTATTTACATTTACACAAAATTACAAACATTGTTTATTGATTAAAATATAAAAAAAAAAAAAAAATTAATTTATAGAACAAATATTTGTTCAATGAAAAGAAATTAAAATATGTTATCTGTTTGTTAATACAGTACAGTAAAAAATTACTTATCATTATAACAATAAAAAAAAAAAAGGGAGGCTTTGATTAAAAAAAGAGTGAGACAAAGGTATAGTTTGCCTACTTGATTTTTAATTTGTATGTAGAAGAAGCAATAAGGAATTAAAGAAAAAATTTTGACTTATCAAGGAAAATTCAAATTTTGAGACTACCTGATAATGTTATTATTTTGATAGAAACCAAACATTTGTTTTAAAAGGAATCCTGAGTGAATTTTTTTTCTAGAAGAGTAATTCAGTTTGAAAATAAATGAAATTTGGTAGAAAGAAGGATAAAAAGGAATTAAATATTAATAAAGGGAAAACAAAATTGCAAGTGAAATGATTTTGTTATTTATGTAGTAAAATTGCAAAGCATGGACAATGTAATGTAGCATCAAATAGAGATAGACACAAGCAAGGTAACGTTCATAAAAAAAAAAAAAAACACATTTAATGGCACCAAATGTGAATTTTTGAATAGAAAGAGTTTTTTAAAAATATGTACTATGTGGACTATAGTAGATAGTCCACATAATAGGATAATAGGGAAAAATAGATAGAAAGAGAAAGGAGGCCATAGAAATATGGTGTTACAAGAAGATGATGAAAATTAGATGCACTTATAAAGTATGAAATAAAGAGGAAGTGATAAACAGATGACAAAGAAATGAGAAATAATCTTATAAATAGATTGGTAGGACATATATTAAGATATCCAGGTGTAGTTAATTTGATAATACAGAAAGTGTGAAAGATAAAAAAACTGCAGATAAAGATATAAAATATTAGAATATTTAAAATATATTACTGCATTACTGCTAATAGATATGTTGATATTAAAATATTATAATATATAAAGGATTAGAGAAGAATATTTTTTTTTGACCTCCGGAACCACCGTTAAGGTATATCTTCAGAGGATGAGGTGAATGAATTGTAGCGTGTGTGAAAAATGCCATGCCTGACCAGGGGATTCGAACCCGGGACCTCCGGATGAAAGGCCGGGACGCTACCACTCGCGCCACGAAGGCCGGCTAGAGAAGAATATCTAACGAAACCAAACCGTTCAAATGACTAATTACAAATGGCTAAAGCTATTGATCTACAGTGTCAAATTTTTTATTTTCTTCCGCCTTTACAATAAATTACAGAGGAAAAATAATAATATTATAATTCAAAAAATTACCCCATCGTTTTTAAGTTTTTTTAGTTCCCTCAAGCTTAAAAATCCCAGAAATATATAGTTTAAAAAATTGTATATATATGACATAAAAAAAAAAAAATGATTAAACGTGACATTTTTCTTGTTCTTAGATGAAAAATTAAAAATAAGAAAAAAAAACTATAAGAATACATTTTGAAAGAAAAAACTGACAACACAGTTTTAGGACTTTCCAGTCACGCGGCTAAAGCCACGTTCCTGGGAAGTCCTACAACTGTGGATCGTTTCTGATTGTATCTGATTACAAAGACATACAGACACAACTTAATAAAAATTTTTGTCGTTTTATTTAAATATAATACTTTTGCGTTTATTTAATTCAAAGATTCTAACTAAAGCGCGCGTGCATACCGTATTTAATTCGTGCGGTTGTGGCGGTACTAGTGGTGACGGACAGCACTAACTAAACTATTGTAATTTCACACAATTAATCACACTTCTCAAGAGTGGTTGACCTCTCTTTATCTGTTTAGCCTTCAGAACTACCGTAAGGTATTACTTCAGAGGATGAATGAGCATGATATGTATGAATGTGAATGAAGTGTAGTCTTGTACAATGTCAGGTCGACCACTCCTGAGAAGTGTGGTTAATTG
>JAAAKQ030272945.1:0-10579 GCA_010016005.3 Zanna intricata | reverse complement strand
ATACACATCATCCTCATTCATCCTCTGAAGTAATACCTTATGGTAGTTCCGGAGGCTAAACAAATAAAGAGAGAGATCTCTACGACTCCCAAAAAGTAAAAAAAAAAAAAAATGTATAATCAATACTTCTCGTTTCTCAACCTTAACCCAGTGAAACCTAGTTAAAACTATTTAGCTGCGTTGATAGCGGATGTATATGAAGATATAATGTTGTATGAAGTATATGATTTTTTTACGTATGAAGTGTACAAACATGAGCAATTTACAGGTTCTCATTTGATGTGTACAGCTCTTTGTAATTTGGTCTGTATGCACAATATTCACTGTGAGACTGTCATGTTCGAACATCGTCGTGCTCTAGCACTATATGAGCTAATACGCCTCTTTAATTTTACCATTTGATTAACATTTCTTTCTTTACAAGTTTTTTAATTTTTTTAAACATTTGTAATAAATTTTTTAACAAAATTATTTCATTATTGTTTACAGGTAAAATTAGATGCTAATAATAACTCAACCCCCATTTCACATCACTGTGATCCCCAGCTTGAGAATCGTTGATCAAGACCAATAAAAAAAACATATATTTTTGTGTGTATGTGCATACGTATTTAAACCGTACTACTTTACTTTATATCTGAGGATTGACAGAACCGATTTTCTTAAAATCTGAACTCAGATATTATATATATGGAGTATTGACCATATCGATTGTTTTTTATCGTTCAGGGTGTAGAGATATGACGGCTAAATTTCGATTTTCTTCAGAAGCTCTTCTGATGAATGAATCATATTATCTAGCCAAAAACAACTCTTAAAATATTTGTTCAAGGGAAAATTTATTAATATATAATAGTTAAAATCTGAATAATGTTCCAGAAAAGCCATATTAAATTAAAGTAAAATCGTAAAAATATGCTATTTATTAATTTGTTTATGGTTTAAAAAAATAAATATTGAGATAAATTTTTTCCCATAACAGATCTCTTTTATTATTTCTTAGATGATGTGCAGGAAGAATATCCGAGAAAGATGTTCTACAAAAGAGATTTCTAAAAAGTGTTTAATTATTCCTTTCAAAAGAGAATAATGCACTATATAACTTGTTTAGAGTAGTAGGATGTGATAAATACAAGGAAACAAATCGTTAAGTAAATATAAAACATCAACATGTTTGTGAATACGTTTAAAAAAAATTGTACAAATATAATTTACATTATTTTCTTGAAATAATGCTAGTGATATTAATGTTGGCACCTGCAAATATAAATTGTTTAAGAGCACATAAATAATAGTTGAGTACAAAGAAAAATAGAGGGGTAGGGCTGCTAACTTAAAGATTTATTAATATATAAGGAGGAGCTTCTTTTAATAGTACGCAAACTCTCAATGTAATTCCGACCTACGCATTAAGAGATAACCAGTTTCTTACAGTAATGTCTTCTATTGGAAACATAATTTCCAAATAGGGCACAAAAGGTTTTTGCAACAAATATGGAATAAGCTATTTGAATTTCACCCATCTTATTTCATACAATGTAGATTTTATTCTTATAGCCTACCAGAGTATAAAACATACATCGGCTTTGATTCTGATTAAGAAAGGCTGGAAAGCATAAATAGCAGCGTTACATAAATATTGCATTGAAAGGAAGTGTCATCTCGTACAATGTTTTTCATTGTGAGATCAAATGATATAGATGAAACTGAACTACCAAATTTGCATTTGTGCTCAATAGATGAAAATAAAATACATATTTCTAATCTCAGGGATACAGAACCCTGCTAAAATCAGTTAAGAAATTTTATGATGTTTTTACGATGTTTCAAATATTTAACTCTATTCTATTAATGAAATTTGACCAGATTTTTTATTTTTTATGAAGGGACATAATAAAACATTTTGATTAGTACCTTAGAAAAGTAAAATTATCATACAAATTGAATCCTTAAATAAGTATCGTTTTTATAAGATGTATAAACATAAAAATTAATTATTTTTTTTGGATTAAGAGATTTATTTCTTTAAGACAATTTAAACTATTTGTTAAGACATGAAATTAATTTATTTCTTCTTTATTGCTGTAAGATACCTGTGCCTCTGTATTTTTTTTTTCTTTTTCACAAAATAATAAATTGTTATGATATGTATTGTATTGTTCATTTCAGTTCTGATTTAGAACACTTTCTTTCATAATGTAGAATCCTAATCATCAACAGTTATTTATCTGATTTTTCAATTCAAGTATGATATGATATCTATGTGTAATCAATCTATTTTATAATTTTATTTTTCAATTTATTTTATAATCTATTTTCTGTGTGTGTGATCAATTAATTCATAAAGAAAAAAAAGGACACAAACTCCTGGAATTCTACTTATTTATCCCTTGTGCAAATAATTAGTTTAATATATGTTTTTTTTACACTCATTTAAATAACTACATTTGGTACAATGCTGTTTGTCCCCATTCCTATTTTTTTTTTCAATTACATCAAAAGGATTTTATTTTCAACCCTGAACAAAAAAACTGGATATCACTAAAAAACGAAATAAGTATTTGTTGTGATAATAACATTTATTGCCTTCTGAAAAAATAGTAAGTAATAAGTTACGATACTTATATATACTTAGTAATACTCATAAGTATTCAAAGTAGGTAAAAATTTCAAAATATAAAAATAAATGGACTATAATTAGCCTAAGTTCAATAAAATAATAATTAAAAATAAACATCAACCTGCCAGTATTAAAAATAAACGTAAAATTAAGTATTTTAATTGATAAAAAACGTTAATTTTCAAAAACTAAAAATGAAAACTTTTCTTTCCATAAGGTAAATATCGTTTTAAGATGCAAAATAACTGGATTCAGAAATTTAAAAAAGATAACTTGAAAACAATGTGTTCTAAGATTTAAAGATGGTTGTTCAAAATAAAATTTAAAATTAAGATTATTCAGCTTAGTACATAAAATGTTAGTTACTGTAAGGCAATCGAAACGTAAAAAAAAGAAAACTTAAAATAAAAACTCCCTAAAATAAATAAAAGCTTGAAAATGAAAGTATAAAAGACCTTCCTTTCAAAACACAGTGTGACAAGCTATTAAAATCAGTGTATCTATTAAAACAGATACAGAAGCTATAGGGTACCTTCATTTTTAACACGAATAAAATATTTATTAATTATTAATTAAAGAGAAATGAAGTCGTTATCATCTGGATTTAAAATACATTAAAAAGAAACGAAATGTTGTAGATATTTTACAAATCAAAAAATTAATTCCATCTTTTATAAATTTCGTCGATCTTTCAACCTTTTCCAACATCTATGACCAAGAAAATCTTTCAAGAAAAATGTATATTTATAAAAATATACGTTCACAATTATTAACTAAATCAATGATAAGCATAAGTTGAAAGTGATACGAAACTAAATAGATATATAGTGCACTTTTATTTAAGATTAGTTTATGCTAGAACTAAGACGTAAGTTGAATGCACTTCTGAATGCATTTAATATTTATCATAAACTGATTAGAAATAGCCTCAATGCTGACATTTGAACAGAAAATTCTATGTTCGCTTTTAAATGATGCAAGCCGTGGCCATGATTGAAACATCAGCTAAGAGTGACAGGAGAGTAAATAACGTTGCCTGGACATTCGTGGGATAGGGATTGCTTATTGGTTGGTGACAGTCTCTGACAATCGACATATATGTACTAGTGTACCATATTTATTATATGGAAGTACTATTCTATGCGCTACCAATAGTATGCAGTAACCCGTTATAAAAGTAAATTCTATGGTATAATAATTTTCAACATAAAATATTAAGAGGGAAGAGCCAACTATCTACCAGTAAAAAAGTGTACTTTCTTTAGTACACTGCATCATTATCATCACAATGATCAAGTAAATGGATATTTAAATCAAGTTATCAATGTCTTATTAACTTTTTAATTAAAATTATGTTTTTTTCTTTTTTCTTCTTCTGATCAATAAATTCTGACACATATTTTCATTAATATTATTTTTGGCCTTATGTAAGGAAGTTATGATTGCATTTTAACTTACAGTGAATTATAAAATTATTAAAATCTTGTTCCTCTCTGTATAGATCGAAGATTGCGTCGTTCATTGTACGGTTTAGTTATAGCTGTTTCCCAATTCCGTATAATGTATAGGCTTAATGGCTATACCGATAATCCTCTTTCTTCCTTAGACAGTTTTTGCTTCTAATGCAATGCTACGTAGCTTGATTATAATAACTCCCTTCACCCGTAACAGATAAATAAATGTTAAATGCATTAACCTTTGTCAAAAGAAACAAGATGAAGAGACCTTTTCTGACTAAAACATGACAGCATACATACTACATAATTAAAAAAAAAACAGAATTATTAAATAAATAAAACCTCTGGACACAAGTATTTAGTCTATATTTTCTGAGATGAGTTTAAAAGTAACTTAATGAGAGGTTGAAAATAGTTGGGATTTCAAACATGTTAACCACACAATTCAATTGTTTCAGCAAGGTAGTAATATTATTGTCAACTCCAAGATATTCAATCTCATGGTGGATAATATTATCAATAGACGTTAAAATCTTGTATTATTATACCTTGATTACAATAAGTTTACTTATTTCCTGTTAATAGATTAGGATAATAAGGTCTAAATTACATAACTTCTGTTAAATTATATCATAATAAGTCAAATATATATTCTAAATAATTCAAATATATATATATATATATATATACATACTCCTACGAATATATACTGTATTTTTCTGTTTAGCCTCCAGAACTACCATAAGGTATCACTTCAGAGGATTAATGAGGATGATATGTTTGAATGTGAATGAAGTAAAGTCTTGTATAATCTCTGGTCGACTACTCCTGAGAAGTGTGGTTTATTGAAACCCAATCAGCAAAGAACACGGGTATCCACGATCTAGTATTCAAATCCGTATAAAAATAACTTAACCTTTACTAGGATTTGAAACTTAGAACTCTCGACTTTGAAATCAGATGATTTGCGAATCGCGTTAACTACTAGACCAGCCTATATCTATGGTGGGCGCCTATATCTACTTTATACTCTACTATATATACTCCTATATTTTAAACGGAATCTAAGCAAATTCTGATACGTAATAATATAGTTATTAGTAATTTCAATGCAGTCCAGCATAAAATAGTACTTAGGATATTTGAAAACTTGTACTCCTTCCTCTTTTAATTTTAGAGTATAGTAGCATTGCTTCCTAGGCTTCTGAAAATTGTTTACCATACAAAAGCAGATTTGTTTTCTTTAACTGTTTACATTAAAACAACGCATTAAAAACGTTTCATGTTTGAAATTAAGGAACGTTTTACCGGAACGGAAATTACATAGATTAAAAATCGATAATATTTACGCCAAGTTATTCTACAACTCGTGTCAGTTCAGATTATAAGATTAATCACCTAAATATTTTAATGTTTTTGACTTTTATTTAATTATCTGGAAGTAGATAAAAAGTGCAAAATAGTTTAATATTTATTAAAAAAAAACATTAGTAATAACTCAATTTGACTGCAAATTGAACTACTCAACAAATAAATGTTGTTTAAAGTCGTTATAATTTTATGAATTTATAATTAATCAAAAAGAAATTAATTACAATACATATATTTCTTTTACATTTGTAGGATCGTAGAAAACCAGTTTCAGATCCGTCTATAGTGGCGTACTAATGTTATATACATTATATCAACATTTAGATTACAGTTTCCATTTTAATTGATACAGGAAAAAACAATAATATTTGATAACAATGAAATAATTTTTAGCACTATCATCGATACAATTTTAATTTTTACGGAAGTTACTTTTCAAAACCACCAACGGGTAAGGGGTCACTAGTAAGTTTACTACTAAAAATATTAAAATTTCACTCGGTTTTAAATTGCTCCGAATTAAAACTGTTTTTGTTATTTTTTAGAACGAATTATAGACCTTGAATTAATTTTAACCATCGGTTGGAGAGTTTTAGACATCTAAGGAATTATAGAAACATAAAACTTTCTCTATTGAGTGTTTTAAAATCTGTACGATACCTTAAAAATATTTTTTTTATTCTCTTTTCTATAACTTAAATACAATTGTTAAGGATTTTCCCAAAAGCGTCTATCAAGTTACTTTACAGTATTTGAACCATATTTGTATTCTTTAAATTTTGTTATCATTTTACTGATTATCAATTAGAGAAAGTGATGTGGCCAATAGATCTATTACCGTAAACCGACTACAGGTTGATACATCTACTTTGATTTCGGAAGACTTCTGATTAAATTCCTTTATGATATTCTTTAATATACGTTAGAAATTTAGTGGTGCTGAGAGAGATCGATTTGTATCTGTGTAATAGAATTTTTTAGGTTAAAGCTAATTAAATTACCAGCGAGTATATTGCGACTTTTGAAGTTCCTGATGTTTATCATCTTTTTAATGCAGTCGGAAATCGTATAATATCAAGGAAAATCAAATTTATCGTAGATTTCAAAACAAGTCAGCAACCTATTACAGATTGGGTGACCCTTCAACAGGATATACAATTGGTCAGGTATCAATAAAAACATCTGAATCTTAATAAGACAATTAACATGAATTTTATTACGAAGACATTTTGGATTATGTAGCGTAACAGCAATTTGAGATTGAGACATTAACATCGACCCTAATTTACTGTGTTCTCAACATATAGACAACAATAAATCTAATGAACGACGAATCATTGGGTGCCTTTTTGGGTGGGCGCTTCCAGCAAATCAGCACCATTAGGTGCTATCTCTTCCAAACTATTGTCCATAAATGTTGGAGTATTTTTATAGTTTGGAATTACGATAGAGAGATTAAGTTCTAAAGATTGAGGCAATACAAAAAAAATTCCTTTGGTATTTAAGCAATCGAGGACTGAGAGTACACCAAATCTTATGACGCTGAATGAAAACTTTTGGAATTGCCTCCTTGGTGTAAAGGAGAAATATGCAGAAAAAGTTATTTTCATTTTTAAAATAATCCACCGGTTTATCGTCACTGACACCACTACTATTTTCAGCAGTACTCCGTAGAATAATAGAAAGTGTAATGTGTAAACTATTTCAATATTAACTTAAAAAAAGCCTCCAATAACTATGTAGGTATTAACATAACTTGTATGTATTTAAATAACAAAACCCTTACTTTTTAAAAAAAATCTTTATGTTAAATAACTTTGATCAAAACTACAGTAGAAAAAAAATGATATGATTTCTTTAATATGTGCACAAAAATTAATTAATTTTATTGGATGGTAGTTCAATTTCAAGTTATACCATTGATTTTCTAATTTGATAGTGTTGTACGCTTTCTGAAGAAAGAAAGGATTATGTCTGAACTTATTATCAATGTTAACAAAGTTTTCTCCGGTATTTAATTGTAATAAGAGGTTACTTTTGCCCGGGAATCTTTATTTACAATTATTTTTGATAAAGAACAATCGAGACACCTAAATTACTATTCCATTTATTGTTTCAGATGTAGTTTTAATCCTATACACTTTCATTTGTACGTCATTATTAAATTATGATTGATGTTACATGTCAAATAAACTAAATAAATCAAGATATTATCTCTAAGAAGACTTTCTAAAACAATCATGGAATCAGAAATTATGTATCCCTAAACTATTACTGATTTTTCTACCGTTATTTGCACTGTTATACAGACATTTGGAATACATCCTATAAAAATAATGTTGTATAATTCATTAACAGTCAAATTTTTGTGCGTTATTACGATGTCCTAAGGAAAAGAGTAAAATTTTAATTTAATTAATATAGAAAAAATCATATTACATGCTTGATTCATAAAATAGGAAAATGATTCAGTAGAAGGAAAATGCAGCAAGCCACTTACATCTCACATTCATCTTTGTTAACATCAGGTACAAACTCGATTAGCTATCGATAGAAGTGTGACAAGATATGATATCGATAAAATATGAAAGAATACTTGTACCTGAGTAGTAAGAATTATTACGCATTAAAATCTGAATAAAGAATTATAGCTTGTAACAGATTAATAGCAATCGTATAAAATATTAGCTCTATAGAAAAAACTGTGCTACTACTCGCATTTACATATTTAAGAATGAAAGTTGAATCCTATTTATTACAATCAAAAAATTATTTTCTACATGAAGGATACATTACATACAAAATTAGAAATTTAAAATCACTACAGCAAAAAAAAAGCTTATGGATGGCAGGGTATTTCATATTTCGATGTACTCGACTGTGATATATTCACAAAAATATGAGTTTATGTATTATAGGGAAATCTGGTTTTCCCAAAACGTGAGGATGAATTTACCTGAATCTTTAAGGCATAATTAATTGTGTACTTGAAAACCTTTCATGAACGTTTTTAAAACCAGTATAATTTATCAAAAAATGAAAAAAAAAAATTAACCGAACTCCCATTCTTATGTAATGCAACTTATCTTGCGTCACTTTAAGATATTGAGCTTAATAAGTTAATAGCCCTTGATAATATTAATTGTATTCTCAGTGTTATTGAAGTAAAGAGGAAAATTTGCTCTCTTTACTCTTACCATGTTTACAGGACGCAGTTTTCCTATTTACACATTTGGTTATTTATTTTTAAAATTGTTGTTAAGATAAATAACTACTATTATCTTTTCTGCTAAAATCACTATAGTAGCTTCATTCATTAATGCAGCTAAGAAAGGTAAACGGTACTCAAGATCAAACAATTATTTTTAATTTTGATTGATATTAATTATTCCATGGTTAATCATACCATTGATTTAGTAAAAGTAACTGATAAGTAAAAACGATAGACCCTTATAAGTACGTTATTTCTTATTATTATTAAATATATATTAATATCGATCTATAAGACATTGATTTAATATAAGTTACTAGTTTAACACATCAGTGGTAATGAAAATAACTTTCTTAATAAATTATGATTTATTTCAGTAGTTTAATAATTATTTATAAACATCGATTAACTTTTTTATTATTATTAAATTATATTCGTTTTTATAAAATAATAAATAAATAATTATTGTTTTCGTTTAATAAAATGTAATCTAACTGTAAAATGTATATTTACATTTAGATTTTATAACTTTACAGCAATATTTATTTAATTTTATACAATATATAAGCAAATAATAATTATAGGTGATTGTGAAAACGATTTAGATAAGTTAACTTTAACATATGATGCTACAACCACTACTGGTTCTAGTACTACACTCAATTGATTGCCACTTAACTTCATAACAACGACCACAAATGGCTTAGTTAAAATAAATTATATATACATGCACAACACACACACACACACACACAATCTCTCTCTTTCTTTTTTTTAAATAATCCTATCTTAAGTTAATGTAATCGCCAAGAATCACCCAAATATGGTTCATACCTCTTTAATTAAACGCTCACTGTACATATTACACCGTCTTGTTGTGGTTGTTACACATTTATAATGCTTCTTCTAGCTTGTATTAATATCAGATGTGGGTCGATATTTTATTAAAGTCTCTAAAACAAATTATATTAGAAAACTTCATAGACACATAGATTCAGTTATTACATAGATTAATTCAAATCGATATTACATAATCAATAAAAATATTGTTCACAGTAAAATTATTAAACAAAAAAAAAAGAAATTAAATTTGTTCAGATTACGTTCTGTTTCTTAAAAATTTTATAATTCTACAATCGCTTAAAAAATTAAAGAACTTGATAGAATAGATGCAACATGCGCAAATTCACCTTTAAAAACGGTAATGAGATTATAAATTCCTGCGGTAAAAAAGTACCAAATAATAATAACTTATTTCTGTTAGATTAAAACGAAATTACATCAGGTATATTACTGACACAAATTTATAATTTTTGGTTAGTAAATAATCAGTAATTCCCATTAAATTCGATATATTTTCAGCTAAGCAATAATGAAATTTTATACATACACCAGATGAGAAATAGAATCTTATATAACGAGTCTATATATTTTAAGATTTTAGGCAATATGGATGGAATCCGGTCTATACTTACACTATGGATAACAGGTGAGGAGGAATAAAGGGAATAATTATAGGAAAGAACTATCTACTCATATGTATATCAGCATTACGTGTTAAACTCAGGAATGCTCAAGATTACCCTAAATCGAGAGCGGCCATCAGTCCTACAATACCAAATGAAAGTAGGATATTTTATGACAAGACATTAGCTGCTGAGTCAAAGACGATTTCCGGTCCAGTACGGAAACTTGTACTTAGGCATCGGAGCGAAGCCAGTTTAAGGCGGTTTTTTTTTGTTATTGTGAGTTAATTTTATATTTACGAGGTGATAGTTTGAGTAATAGTGATTAATTCGGTGTTTGATTTTCCAAAATCAGTTCGTTGGATCGTTAAATATCGGCGTTTTAGTGTCAACCATTTGCAGTCACAAACAAGGTGGACTTGAATTTACAACTTCATTTTTTTTTTTTTTTTTT
>JAAAKQ030272934.1:0-10579 GCA_010016005.3 Zanna intricata | reverse complement strand
GCATTTGGAAAAATATAGTTAAAAGAAGAGACAGACTTATAGGCCACATATTAAGGCACCCTGGAATAGTCGTTTTGATATTAGAAGGATAGGTAGATGGGAAAAATTGTGCAGGCAGGCAACGGTTGGAATATGTAAAACAAATTGTTGGGGATGTAGGATTTAGGAGGTATACCAAAATTAAACGACTGGCACTAGATAGGGAATCTTGGAGAGTTGCATCAAACCAGTCAAATGACTGAACACAAAAAAAAAATAAAAAAAAATTTAAATAAAAAATTTTTTTTCTTCTCTGCTAGAATTACTATATCTTCAGCAAATTGTTACATCTTTATCTTTTCACTATAAATATTAGTATTAAACATACTGCTTATGAAAAATTCATAAAGAATAATCCACAACAACCAACACTATAACTTATATTTCCACAACAGTTCTTTGCAACACATCAGCCAGCTTTACGTTTGTGTACCTTTTTCAAATCTTACAAAAAATTATAATTTTAAAGAAGCATAGTTAATAACTTATTTTAAAAATTACTACACGCTTTATACAAATGAAAAGGTTTTGTGATGTAAGTTTTGCTTTGCCAGTGATCATAGATTCAGATGCGGTGTTGACGCTACTTTGTACTACTTTATTTTTAGTAAAGTACAAGCCTCTTACTTTTAGCCGTGAAGTAAAATAAAAACGAGCTATTCACTTTAAGAACGTTACTACTGTCGCTGAGTTTCTTTGACAATTGTCCGGACCAATTGTACAACTGATACGCATCACCACTACTACTACTCCACCTACAGGTCCTTTAGTGAACACTTCTCATTAAAAATACTTTTAAAACTTACTTTACTTTATACTTTTAAATTCGCTTTTACGTATAACCTTCTTCGCGTAAAAAAAAAATAAAATAAAAAATCAGAACATTTGTATTTTAATTCCTTGTAGTGTTAAAGTAGTAACACATATTTACGGAAATATTATGAATAGTTTTTTTATAAACAATTTTAGTATTGAAATAGAGCGATCCTTTTTAAATAATGAAGGAGTAATTATCATATATACATGGTTTAATACTGCTCACCATATTTATATCTGGCACCTTCCTTTAATGACAAATATTCATAAAAACAATTTTAATCATGCTCACATAGCGATGGTTTTTAACGTTAAAAAGTATTAACAAAAAAAAAAAACATTTTTTCAAGTAATTTATATATGGTATATAAACAGTCACATTATTTAAACCTTTCATTAACAAATCAGAAAAATAAATTAATATTAAAGTTGTTGAACCAGTAAACGTGGTATATTTACAATATTAACATTATAAAACAATTGTTGTGTATCATAAATGCATCAGTGAATTGTTTATTACAGGTTAATTTTAGTTTCAAAAAATAACCAAATAAATTACATACATAATTACGTATAATTACAATATTATACGATTGAAGAGTCCGGGTAAGAACATGATCAACCACAATTTTGAAGATCGGTATTCTATGCTAAACGCTACTTTCTTTCTCGATGTAAACATTTTTTTGTGTTAGTTTTTGTATATACACTTCAACAGATAGCACACCTGTGTATGATAATATTTTTTTTTTTAAATAAATATAACAATTGATCGTTAGGAATTAAAATAAAGTCAAAATATACGACGTGTAATTTTGACCATCTTATTAGGTGAAAATTGTTATCTACAAAACATGTATTTCATTAAAAAAATTATTGATATGTGAAGTAAACGTTCTAAAATATATTATCAATGTTCCTGAGGATGGAGTAGTAACCTCCGAAAGCGCTTGAGCATACTTCTATTAATGAATGTTAGTAATTGGAAAATATAATTATATAAAAAGTTAAAATTTTCAAAACTGAATTTCTCAGTATATAAGGCTTTTAAAATTCAAGAGATAGAGTAAATGCCATTGTTTCTGACATCGCAAAGGATGCAACCACTCCTAAATCGGACAACAGAGGAATGCACAACTATAGGCCTCATAAAATAAGTAATAGCAGATTACAGTTCGTAAGAGAAAACAAACAGCATACCTAAATAACAGAGTCTAAATAGTTGTTTAGTTAATGATGCGAAACATTATTTTGATTGTGATTTGTTAATGTCGCGTTTGTATAAACGATGTTATTTACCATGGTGAACAGAAAATAATATTGATCACCTGGTTAGCCAGGATGCGCACAGAATAATTTTATGTACAGAATTTAATATAGGGTTTTTAATGACAAAATGTGATAACTGTAAAATATGTGATGAATGCACCATTAAAATACAAGCATTGCTCTGATTGAAGTGTGAAGATTATGATGCCAAAGCGATAGAAAATAAGCTAAAATACTAGGCAATTCCGGCTGCCCCTAGGAGTGGAAGGGGGAGGTGTTTTAGTGGGTGAGAGCCCCACACTACCATCTGTACGGGCAGATGGCGGCTGGAAGAGCTTTTTCCTCCTCCTACGCAAAAAAAAAAAAAAAAAAAAAAAAAAAAAAAAACTAGCACTACTCAAGGCAATTCAGGCTCTTCCTTAAAACAGAACCCGAAAAGAAAGATCTAAAGGCACTAATCATTAGTTTTGACCTTCAGCAAGCTCTATGAGTTCCAAAATTAAGGTATGGACCAACCTTTTATTGCAGAAAAATATGGTTTTATAACTTTGGGGTGCATGTTTGTACAAACAGTAAATGACACATGTTTTTGTGGAAAGAACGAACTTTTTTTTCTTTTTTTTTTTTTTTTTAACCACCTTTAAGGACGTTGGGGTAGTGATGAGATGTACAGTGCTCTGATCAAGTTCATAGCTAATAGAAAATCTTGTAAAATCTTATAAAAAATCTTTGATAAAAGCCAAGAATACAATTAAAACTGGGCTCTCTGATCACAGTTCAATAGAGAGAAAACGCCTACTGAAATAACTCGTTACTTTTTAATACCATGACGTACATACTTAACATCTGATCGAATTTTCGCATTAATAAAAAAATACCAGACGAAAATTGAGCAGATCTATGCTCCTAGCATGTGGAGGGATTTAGTAAAAAAATCATATAAGAAAAACCCATTCATTTCAAAATGCTGATACAAAATGATATTTTAAATGTAAATAATTTCTTAACAAAATGTGACCAAGACCAAGTAAACAAAGTGTAGAGCACCAGTTGGTTTTGTATTAGCTGTAGCATTTTGTTTTACTACTAAGAAGCCATAAAGTTTCTTTATAAAAGTACTGTTAAATGGAGACTTAAAAAAAATTTAGTTTTTCAGAGTTGGATTGACCTGCAGACATAGCATTTGAGTCACTTAAACCAAAGTATCAGGCTCCACTACAAATAAGGGAAAACAAACTTATAGATTTAAAATCTCTCCTACCTTATATTCCACCGATTTACTATACTTATTTACTTTACCGATTTAATATACTTGTACGAACAAAGACATGGACACTGACAATGAACCTGAACCAATTTAGTAAGATATTTTATCTTGTGAATTCTAATAATTTTGTATTTTTTTTTATTGTTCATGGTTTTAAAGTGTAGAAAATGGAACGATGAAGTTGTTTAATTTTTGAAAAAAAAAGTTTCGATTTTTATATTACCTTGTTTCCCCTTTCAAATAAGTTATGGTATCTTTTTGAGCAAAAATGTGTTAAGCTACAAGATATGTGACTTTTTAATTAAAAAATATTTTTATTCAAATAACAATGAAATTAAAATGCAAATAAAATGACTCATTTGAAAAATAACATATTTCCCTATAATATTATAAATATAAACTGCATAAAACATGAAATAACAATCGTAGAATATTTATAAAGTTTGAAACTGTTCTACTAAAAAAATCACATCATGTGGGTTATGATATTCTTGCCTTGAGCCCTTCAATTTACGATTTATTTTTATTTAAACAGCAGGTGATTTAGATTACCTTATTCTGGAAAGATTATTCGTTTATTCTTTGTTGAATTCCAATTATAGATTTAATCATGTTTGTCGATTTATTCCTAAATTTAGAAATATTAAACAGTTAATTATACTGTACTAGATGTATGTCGGTTTTATATTGAAATTTGTTAAAAAAAAAATATTTTCAGCCATGCGCTAAATCGGCTTACCCGTATAAATAAACCTTACCTTGATAAAGCTTTGAAAAAGGATTTCCAACAGCTAATGTGATTTAGTTTAAGTATTATGTTTTGAGAATCGGTGGATTATTTTATCGACAAATAAAAACTAACCGTAAACAAGAGTAAAATACATACGTTTAAGTATTTTAATGTGATTTTCTGAAGGGGTATTAAATAAAAACACATTTATTTATCTGTTCCAGGTAGTTTTAACGAAATAAATTTTCTCTTACCAGCGTACATTTATTCTAAATAAGTATAATATCTTAAAAATATTTTTATTCCTTTATTTAATAATAAAAATTAAAAAAAAAAATAATAATAATAAAACCATTCACGTAGTGTAATAAATAATTTTGATTACAATAATGAGAACCGTTGAGATTTGTTTCCATGGTTGTGAACAACTATTGCAGTTTGTAAATAACATTTTTAAGTATCTAAAAATTTTCGGGGATTTCTTTAGAAATCCTTTGTCAGTTGTGAGAGACACTTTGATTTCTGGAACACTTAAGCTGTACAATGACTAATCATTAATCACTCATAAAATTTTATTCTCAATTGAAAAAAATCTTCCCAGGGATTTTGGATGAAAAGAGGATGAAGAGAGGCTTCCTTTAGCCGTTCTTCTCTATTATCGATTCTGCGATATATCCTTATTACCACTAGTAGATCCTCTAAACTCTATACCAAGCCAGTAAAACATTTTTGTGTGATCACAACAAGGAATGGCTCTGAATAATCTTGGAGTTCCTCTCCAGACAAATGATTGCAAAATAAGTCAAATACTATCATGTTTGAACTATGTATCAGACAATACTCGGACTCTTAATCATTTACAGAAAACAAAAATAAATATTTAATCATAATGAAGTAAAGAGGATATAATCTTATTTTCTCGCTTCGATCTGTAAATAATTCAGTAGATGAAACATAAAAATAAACCAAAAGAAATTTAAAAAATTTAAAAATCGATATTTTTTAACTTTAATCGCCTCCCCACTACAAATCAAAAGAATCAGAGATCAAAATTAGAAAACAAAAACAATCGGTTAAAACACATGGTATAAATAAAAAGATAGCTTTCGCAATTTTTGGATAAGGGGGAAATTTTTTATAAATGGAAATTTTTAAAATTAAGAAATTAAATAATTTCGTTGATTTTCCTAAATATGCTACCAAACAAAGCGCCAGTTTAGATTTAATTTCAATAATCGATACGATTTTAAAACCGGGTGAAATAAAAATAATCCCAACCGCCATTGGCCAGCGATATACAATGCCAACCGGCATTGTATATCGCTGCCTAAAAAGTACAAAACGCAAATAAGACCAGGTCAGGTATGGCAATGCGAAAGGTTAGATGAACCTGGACGTAAATTAACGTAAGGGTTTTAGTTCAATTGGATAGAACTTGAACCGGGGGGCAAATCGTGGCGACGTGTAGGGTCAAGAAGGCAGCCCAATTGCTGAGTATTCCACGGTCCGGGGCACACGCAAGAGTGAACTGGGTCCGACCCAGTGCACTCGGTACTTCCGAGGACGCATGAGGGCCCCTCGAGGGTTCTGAGGATCGCGCACGGGGGAGAGGGGCCGGGTGCAGCGCGCGTCCGACTGTTGGTAGGGATAAGTGTTAGGGACGGAATGGGTAGCTCTTCTGAGGTCGGGCATTTCGGTTCTCCACAAGCGGAGGGTCGGGTGCCTTGAAGAATCAGTGGAAACCCCGATGGGGGGGGGGTTCTTAAGGGACCCCAAGACAGGGAGGGAGTAGGGTAACCTGCTACCACGACACTCCGCAGTGACTGAGTTATGCCTAACGGCGGGTCCAGTCACCCCGGCGGTATGAAAAAAAAGAAGAACTTGCGACTTGTATAGAACGCCGCCACTGCGTGCTAACGCACCAGTATCCGGATATGGCCGGGTCGATTCATTTTTTTTGTCTTCAATTGTTTTTGTCACATTGTTTTTTTGTCACTGTATGCATATACACGCAAAAGATTTGGTATTCCCCATGCCGACATCAATAATCAGACCATTGTAAAAGATCGGTGAATCCGCATCGTGTTTAGGTAGGTCAATAAGTAAGAATGTGATGCTCGCAAAAGAGTACGAAGTATGTGAATTTTCCTGTAAAAGGCTGCTTGTATATCTAATTTATTTTATTCACGGATGATAAGCTCTATTTCTAAAACATTAATTTAAAATAATACAATAATAACACTAAAGAAATATATTAAAGAATGTATGATGAGAAAATGAGAAGACAAAATTATGCTCGCAAAAGAGTGTGAAATATGTGAATTTTTCCTGTAAAAAGTTGCATAACATGTGTTTTTTCTCTATAATCATGCCAAAATCACGTGCTGCTCTCTATTTTTTAATTTATATTTAAAATACTGCTCTCTGATTGGCTTCTGCGCTAGAAGGAACATATTATATTTACTTGGTTGAATATAAAATGGGTTTACAAAATTTTTAAAAAGTTGACTCCAAAATATATCTATCTCTCTGGAGATATTCACCTTACAATTTTACCAAAACATTTCTATTTAAAATTTGTTCAAACTATGTCTATCTAGTAAAAAGTTATTATACTTTAAACATGCCAACACGTAAATATGTACGAATATCACCCACATAATTTTTTTTTTAGTTTTTGGGGTCCCTGGATTATGAAAAGTCGAGACCCCGAATTCTAATTTTAATCTTACCATAGTTTCTTCTTGCCATACTTTCCTTCTTGCCATTCTTTCCTTCTAACCTGTGATACAGGTATGATTAACATTAACATTTCCGCTATGATTAACATTGAGTCACACAATGAGCATATCATTATAAGCTGTGTTGCATAGTTTTCTTTCGATTAAAACGAAATCTACTTTTTATGTTATGTTGAAATATTTTTTTATCATTTTCTTAAAGTTCTTTCTTTATTTTTCAAAGCATAGGGGAAATCAGTTTTTTACAAGATAATAAATTCATAAGTCGACGCACTTAAAAACTATTAACATACAGAAAACCTAAATCGAAATATAGTTCTCGATTATTATAATGTAATCATAATTATTTAGTTGGTTGCAGAATAATCATTTTCCTATCTAATTAAGAAAATTAATAAATAAAAAGAAAATTGATTAAATAATAATAGTAATTAATAAATGATCAATACTCATGAAACATGTTTCTGTGTTTAAAAATATAAAGTAAATAATTAAAAATAAAGCTAAAATATACGCTGTGTAGAATCGTTTGAGTTAACGTGTATTGAGCGCCAGGCAAAGTAAAAAGTTGAAATTTATCATAAAAATCATATAAAACAAATAATTTTTACACTGACTGCGCTAACGCCCAGTAATTATAAAAAGCTTGATAAGATATGAATTATCTCTAGAAAGCAAGGAGAGCATAAAATTTAATTAATCAGAGAAATATATTCTATGTATAAAAAAAAATGAATTGTATTTTTAAATTTAAATAAAAAAATAATAAACTTTAAATTCGACATTTTCTATTACTTCGCTGTTATTTATTTTTTATATATATTTTTTGTATCACAATTTGATTATTTACAATTGCTTCCAAGAAGGAACAATAAGTAATAAAAAAAATAATAAGCACTTTATGAGGGGTTTCCAATAAAACCCCTCAATAAAATATCCTACACTACTAAAGGGCATTTGTATGAGTGTGTGTTTTTGTGTACGTCTCCCTTAACTTAGCACCGCAGTGTACCAATCACTAGCGGAAAATCCTGTCTCGTTAGTACATGTCTCGTGTGGTAAGGTACATACCTGTTATATTATTATCTATATATATATCGTTATACATGAGAAATATCTATTAATATATTTTTTTTATTTATGTGTTTGTTTTTCTTCATAAAATCGTTTATTTATGTTAAGACTCAGATTTCATTTTTCACTTTTTTATTTGTAAAAAAAAAAAATTCTCACTTTTTTTCTTACTCTAAATAAATTTTCAGTCTTTCTTTTACTGTATATAAATTTTCACTATTTTGTTGCTCTTATTAAATAGATTTGACTAATTCTCTATTGTTAGTCAGTCTTGTTCCAGCCTTTAAGGACTCACCATGTGTTTATTACGAATAATATAATTAATCAATACCGTAAACAGTAATGTTAATATATGAATTACAAGTTCAAAGATCATAATAAAAATAATTTATATTATAAAAGAAATAAAAGACTTTTATTTATTTGAAAAAAGCAGTGAATAATAAAATATTTAGAATAATTAAACCTAACCGAGGTATTAAACAGCGGCATATTATTCGTTATTTATGGTCATCAGAATCCATTGATATTTTGTCGAAAGTTAGTTTTTTATATTACGATAATTTGTTTCTTAAATTGATTATAAAAAATAATTTGGTTTATACTTAAGTTTTCATCTCTCATAGTGAGTGAAGTTATTCTGGTTTTAGAAACCGCGATGATGGTAACCCACATTAAAATTTATTTCCTAATGAGAAAGGGTGTTTACTGAACGATGACGAACCCTTTTTTCGCTTTTCCTTGATCAATTTTTAAAAATTATTTTTTTAAATTAAAAAAAAAAAAAAAATTACACAAAATGTAATCAAATTTCGACAACTAATATATTAATCCGAGACGCCGCCCGCCTGGAGGGCCTAGCTGCGGAGGCGTGCCGTAGACATGCCCTGACTACTCCTCGACTACTCCTCACATTGTGGTTAATTAAAATCCAACCACCAAAGAATACCGGTATCCACGATCTAGTATTCAAATCCCAATTATATATTCGGATTTGAATAATCCTAATAAAACCTTTATTAGGATTTGAAAAATTTAAAATTTAGACTTCGATATGAGCTAATTTACGACAACGAGTTTATCACTTGACCAATTCGATGGGTTAATTTTGAACTGTAATGATAATGATAAAGTGATTATGTTTTAATATGAAGTACAAGTATAGTTTATCGCGAGTAGGTATTAAAAACGGTAAACTACCTTGGAATATGGCTGGAGAAGTCTGGCCTCTTCAAACACCATCTCGAGGAGGCCGCGACTAAAACCGGCCGCACCCTTGATGCTCTGACTAAACTAATGACCAATGTTAAAGGACCCTCGGCAAGCAAGAGGCGGCTTGTCCTCTCAGTGGCGACGTCGATACTACTCTATGCAGTACGGTGTGGGCGGGGGCACTCGAGAGGGCAAGAAATGAGAGATTACTGTCGTCGATACAACGACGGACAGCAATAACAGTGGCCTCTGCGTATCGTACGGTATCTTGCGATGCGATAGAGGTCATCGCCGGGATCCCTTCGATCCGACTACGGGCCATACAACTGAAGAAAATGTACGAGGGTATGCCACGAAGAAGAACTCTACAGAGAGTGGCAGAGCAGGTGGGATGCCACCAACAAAGGATTCTGGACGAAGAGGCTTATCCCCATAGTCCGAGAATGGGCCAGAAGGGGATTTGGGGAGGTGGGATATTACCTGAACCAATTCCTCCCAGTACACAATTCCGGTACATAGGGTTTGACATGGCGCACCCCCGAATACATCATAGAATACATGCTCCGGGATAGAAGACAATGGAGCGAGGTAAGCAATCTGGTCTCAAGAATCATGAAGTCCAAAGAAAGAAGAAGGCAGATTTAGGGAGGAGAATAACCAACGACAGTAAAGGAGAACAGAATGGCTAGCCAGGCGACACGACAGGGAGCAGTGGAGCGACTGTTGTATTTTTATTGTTCTACTGTGTGTAATGTTTCTCTTTGAATTATGTTTTTATTTAGATTTTATGTTTTTTTTTATGTTTTTATGTTCTGTTGTCCTTTTTTTTTCTGATATTCTATTTGATGTATATATATTCTTGTATTATCTTGATTCTTTATTGTGTAAAAAAAAAACATAAAAATAAAAACGATATGTGTACCAGGAGACGAATCATAGCGACAGCCTCAGGGAGGCAGCCCAATTGCTGAGGACACTTGGTCCGGGGAACACGCAAGAGTGCCCTGGGTCAGAGTACTTCTGAGGACGCATGGGGGCCCCTCGAGGGTTCAGAGGGTCGCGCACAGGGTAGAAGGGCCGGGTGAGTGCAATGCTCATCCGACTCTCGGTAGGTATAGGTGTTAGGGACGGGATGGGTAGCTCCTCTGAGGAGGGGCATTTCGGTTCTCCACAAGCGGAGGATCGGGCGCCTTGAAGAATCAGGGGAGACCCCGATGGGGGGGGGGGTTCTTAAGGGACCCCAAGACAGGGAGGGCAGGGTAATCTGCTGCCACGACACTCTCCGCAGCGACTGAGTTATACCTAACGGCGGGTGTCCAGTTGCCCCAGTGGTGTAAAAAAAAAAAATTAAAAACGGTGTTCTTTGGTGGTTGGGTTTCAATTAACCACACTTCTCAGGAGTGGCCGACCTGAGATTGTACAAGACTACAC